>JAKUCV010001226.1:0-35666 GCA_028386065.3 Turnera subulata | reverse complement strand
GGTCGTTTTGGTACAATAATTAGGTGAATTATTGACCAGACATTAGTTGTTTGTGTGTTGTTGTCAGATAGTGGCTTAGTGGTAGACATATGATGGTGAGAGTCATCATCATGCTACCTTTGGGGCCATTATGTTGGGATTAGAATAATGCACTAATTGAGTGGGATTGAGTCTTTGTGATCAGATCACTTCTCCTCCATCTCACGCTTGGCTTCTGCATTTTCTGAGCTAGACACACTTCCCTTAAGTTTCTTCTTTCCTTGTGAAAGAAAGAAGAACACAAAAACACCCAAAAACAAGCTCCCGTTTTCTGCTGCTAGCACCCAGTCCGGGAGTGCTCGGAAGTTGGATCGTGAGACGACTCCACCTTGGTCACGGTTCATGTGGATACCGTAGAGGGGCCAGGCCTTAGTCTTGCTCTTGCTGATTCCATACTTCAGTTGAATGAAAGACCTCAACCACATAAGGTATGTAAAATTGTTATACGGTTTATATTGCTTCACATGCGGTTCTTGGTTAAGTTTCCGTATTTCCGCTGCTTGTTGTGCTTGGTATATGAATGTCATATAGCTTAGGGAAACTTACAGATTCCATTTCCGAATTCATGGCTTCCAGCCACTTCATAGAGTCTGGACCCGTGATGGCCTGCTGATAGGAAGTGGGCTCATCCTCTTCTATGAGCATCACGTCCCCAGTGTGAGTGATAAGAAATCCATATCTCTCAGGCTCATACCGAGTCCTATCCGACCTACGCGGTCCATGTGTTACAGGCACAGGATTCTCATCCACAACATCTTGTGGTTCCTATCCTTGTTCCATCTCAGCCTTAATATCTCGAACTTCTTCGACTTCTATTTTCCTCCCACTGATTCTTCTAGAAAAATAGCAATCCGAGCAAGAAACACTTTGTGCTCGGTGGGATTATAGAAATAATACCCTTTAGTTTCCTTAAGGTATCCTACAAAGAGGCTCTTGTCGGATTTAGGGCCGAGTTTATCTGATGCTTCACGTCTCACGTAAGCCTCGCAACCCCAAATTCTCATAAAAGATAAATTGGGACGCCTCCCAGTCCATATCTCATATGGTGTCTTTTCGTCGGATTTAGATGGAACACGGTTAAGTGTAAATGCAACACTCAATAATGCATGTCCCCAAAATGAAGAAGGAAGGTCAGCTTGACTCATCATCGAACGAACCATGTCTAATAAGGTTCTATTCCTCCTTTCGGATATACCATTCCATTGATGCATACCCGGTGGAGCGAGCTGTGATACTATACCACACTCCTTTAGAAGATCATGAAATTCTCGGCCTAAGTATTCACCTCCTCGATCTGATCGAAGCATTTTAATGCTCTTGCCGAGTTGATTCTGTACTTCATTCTTGAATTCTTTGAACTTTTCAAAGGATTCTGACTTGTGTCTCATTAGATACACATAGCCATACCTACTGAAATCGTCAGTAAATGTAATGAAGTATTGGAATCCACCTCTAGCTTGTGTCGACATCGGTCCACATACATCACTATGTATAAGACCTAACAAGTTCGAAGCTCTTTCACCTTTACCGGTAAAAGGAGCCTTTGTCATCTTGCCTAACAAACATGACTCACATGTCTCAAATGATTCAAAATCAAATGAGTCTAAAAGTCCATCTTTATGGAGTTTAGATATATGAGTCTCGTTTATATGGCCCAATCGACAATGCAAAAGATAGGTTTCATTAGAATCGTTCATTCTAACCTTCTTCGTATTAACGTTATAGATTGCGGTTTCAAGGTTTAGAACATACAAACCATTGCTTAAATATGCACCACCATAATAAATATAATTGAAATAAATAGAACAACAATTGTTCTTTATTACAAATGAAAAACCTTTCTTGTCCAGACAAGAGACAGAAATCAAATTCCTGCTTATAGTAGGTACATAATAGCAATCATCAAGTTCCAAAACCAAACCACTCGGTAAAGATAGATGGTAAGTCCCTACGGCTAATGCAGCAACTCTTGCTCCATTTCCAACGCGCAGGTCTATCTCTCACTTTGCTAATCTTCTACTCTTTCTTAGTTCTTGCACATTTACACAAATGTGAGAACCACATCTGGTATCTAATACTCATGATGCAGAGATAGAGATATTAGCTTCTATAACAAAAATACCTGAAGTGGAAGTCTTACTTCCCTTCTGTTTCTTCACCTCTTCAAGGTAAACAGGGCAGTTTCGTTTCCAATGGCCAGGTTTGTTGCAATGGAAACATTGTCCTTCCTTTGCAATACCACCTTTGGGTTTCAGCACATGGGAACAAGAAGATGCACATGCACCAAACTTTTTGGCGCATTTCTTCTTCTTGTAAAACTTGGCTTTACCCTTTCCTTTGACTTTTCCAACCATCAAAATGCTGTTGGATTTGTTTGCCTTCATTTGTTGCTCAACTGTTCCTAACATGTTAAGCAACTCAGATAAGGATTTGTCAAGATGATTCATATTGAAATTCATGACAAATTGGCTATAACTATCCGGCAACGATTGCATGACTAGATCAACAGCCAACTCCTTTTGCAAAGGAAAACCTAGACCCTCAAGGCTCTCAATGTATCCAATCATCTTAAGCACATGAGGCCTAACTGGTGATGACTCAGCCATCTTGCATTGGAACAATGCCTTAGAGGTCTCATACCTCTCATGCCTAGCTTGCTCTTCAAAGAGCAATTTCAGGTGTTCGATCATATCGAACTCACCCAAGTTCTTATGTTGCTTCTGAAGCTCAGAGTCCATGTTAACAAGCATAAGGCATGCAACATCCAATGCATCATCAACATGCTTCTTGTAAGCATCTCTTTCCGCCCTAGGAGCATTAGGCGCTGGTTCATTTGGAACGGGCCCTTCAAGGACATACAACTTTTTTTCTTGTTTGAGGACTATCCTCAAGTTGTGATACCATTTTAGGAAGTTATTCCCATTTAACTTTTCCTTCTCAAGGACAGATCGCAGTGACATTGTGCTAGTGTTTTGTGCCAAGGAAATTCTACAACAATGATCAACTCATACAAATAAGAATCATGCATACAAAATCAAGACAATCATATAAGTAGGACAAGATCCATATTTCACTACTAGATAAGTCAGCTTTGGCTGATCGCTTACTTCATAGTTATTTAGGTAGACAACTCTTGTCAATTACATATCATGTATCTCTTGGGTAGTTGAGTGAACAACACTTGTCTTGTCTATCTCATAGATTTAGCTCAACTCCTTGCCTATAAGTCCTTAATCCTATTAAGATGACCTAGTTAAGTTCAACACCATAATAAGCAGTTCCGAAATTACAATTATCGCGTCGCACCTTGCTAGGATAAACATTGGCACCTTGCTTTGGCAAAACCTACCAAGTGTTGATCTAAGCAATGATGAGTGCTTATCATGGAAGGCAACACAAGAAGAACTTAATATTTTCATCAACATATTATTCCAATACATTACATGCATGTTCTTGATGAATCATATATTGATGTTTGTAAATTTGGAAGCCAAAATTACAAGTGAACATCGATGTTTAAACCTGAACATCGATGTTTTGAGAATCTGACTCTCTCAATTATTTGGCCGAGGCTCAAGAACATCGATGTTCAACATTTCAACATCGATGTTTTGAGTAATTTGAACTCCAAACTATTTGGCAGTAGCTCAAGAACATCGATGTTCAACTCTTAAACATCGATGTTTTGAGAATTCTGAAAGTTCATGATTTTGGCAGTAGCATTTTAACATCGATGTTGAACTGAAACATCGATGTTTGAACTTCTGAAACTCAAGAACATCGATGTTGGAACCTTGAACATCGATGTTATGTGAGTTCTGGAACTTCAAACCAATTCGGCTGAGCTCAAATAACATTGATGTTTAACTCTTAACATCGATGTTTTCTGAGAGTTCTGCAAGAGAACATCGATGTTTGTCATACAACATCGATGTTTTGAAGGTTCTGCCAAGGCAAAACTTCATGTGAACATCGATGTTGATCTGATGAACATCGATGTTCTAGCCCTGCTGTACTAGAACGACAATCGTTCTATACACAAACCGACAATCGATTTTTCCGAGTCGAACTCTTCGACTTACTGCCAATAAAACCTTGATTGATATCACATACCAATCAAGTTCTTGTTGTCAAAACACTTTTGACAAAAACACAACATCAACATGTTCAATATCTCATTTAGCACATCACATATACAAAATGAATTCAGCATATCACATATACTAGCATGTACATACTATATCACATATAACATATGAACACATAATTCGGTTTAGAACTTCACAAGAGGCTCCGCTACCACTGTAAGTATCCGGGCATGCAAAATGACAATCAAATGCAATAACATACGCAGCGAAAAAACCGAATACATATGGAGGATCCAAGTGAAGGATAGCTAAACCGAATAACAATTTTACATACCTGAATTGGTTGAGGTCTTTCACCCAACTGTAGGGACGACTCAGCAAGAGCCGGACTGAAATCTCGCCCCTCTACGGTATCCACACGAACCGTGATAACTAGTTGGAATCGTCACACGATAACCAACCCGAGCACCCCCGAACTGATGTGCTAGCAGCAGGTTTCCGAGAGCTAGTGTATATGGTGTTTTTCTTCTTTCTCAAAGAAGGATGTGTGTAACCTGAAAAACTCTAAGCTCTCAAGTCACTAAAGCTCTAAAAAATCAGACTCAAGGTGTAGAGTAATCTGATTACTCACTCCAATTAATGCATAGATTATTAGAGACAAGAATGGCCAACATAATGGTCCACCCAACTTGATTAAGATTCCACCACTATCTAGTCTAATCATGTCTCCACTATGCACTAATGGGATTACACATCACATGCCATCAAGTTTGGGTCAATAATTCTGACAATTATTGAATCAAACCAGCCCAAAATGACCCTGATCCAACCACGGTCCAACCATGGTCCAACAACACATGGTCGAACCATGGTCCAACCATGGTTCAACCACCTGCTCGAATCAACGATTCTAAGTGTGTGACCCTGTAGGCACTTGTAACGTGCGGCAATAATTGTAAACTCATTTACAATTATAAGCAAAGAGCGGCGTCTAGCAACACATCATTGCTACCCGAACGACAAGATCAGTACTGATTCAATATGCCTCGTAAACATGTCATCGTCCCTTCGTCCCATTATCAAGATTAAACACGAGATATGGAATATGTCAATCTCGCGTATGTTTAATCTCAGTTTCTTGATCCTCGAGCTAACTGTGTAAAACGGATACTAATGATATCACCATATCATAATCCGAGCACGGCCGTGCATTTACAGTTCAACTCTATCAAGAAACCAACCAATAATATACCCGTTAAATGGGTTGGACGAATCCCCTCTGGATCATACAAAACCCACTACACATTTATCATATACCCAATGATTACACTAAGTCTAATCATTTACGAAATAGCCATGAGTAATATCAAAGTATACGACTCATATGTTGGGAACCTTGATGATCACAGGTCTAAGGACAATACATATAAAAACCGCTAATGACAATCATATAACGTTCCATGTAGCGTTCTTATGTGGGTCGGTCCAGTCCACAAGTTCTCTAACTTGTACCCGTATGTAGAATTCATATCACATATAATTCTCAACATACGCTAGTCTTAATTTATTATTACAACCCATCCATAATAATAATCGACTAGGGACATTTAAGAATATATAAATTTTCTAGGGTTATAAATATGTGCAAGTGTTTATCTCATAAACGATATTTATTGGAATAACCTTAATGTGTATACATGATTACAAATAAACATCCATTGATTGGCTTTTGGGCATATTACACTAACAGGCTCATGCTGTGGCTGATGCTGTATCTTCACATTCTTCAATGAAATCCTCTTGAATTGATTGAAATGCATCTGAAATCACTAATCACACAGTAAGGGATGGAAATTGGAGGAATGTAGTGGAATATTGCATAGGAGGCATATAATCATATGAATTTAGAATAATTTGCGTCCAAAATTATGCCCTAAACTATGCATATTTCACTTGCATCAAAATACCCCAAACTGAAAATTTTGCTTGTCCTCAAGCAATCAGAAAAAGAAAAGAAGGCATGATTTTGGAAAGAAGTAAGGGCAGTTCCAATGCATCCAAATTTTCGTCGGGTTTCTCCCATGTGACGTCTTAATTTAGGAATCCCCTTGTTTTCTTTTAAAACTGCATCAACTCCAATCAAATTACTTGTCAGTGGTTTCTGTAATATAAATTTACAGGGATAATCTTGCAACTAACCTCCAATCAACTGTCGTCAAAGGGATCCTGCCAGAATTATTTTTTTCGGGAAGTGAAAAACATTACCTCATATGCAGACCTATCATCCCTTATCTCCACTAATGTGCAACAGTCATCAAGCAAGGATCTCTAGGACTTTTTTATGTTGTACTGAGGTTAGGGTGATGGTTGTCAATGGATGGTGGATGGGTTGAGCAAATGTTGGTGGCTTGTGAACTTGAAACCTTCAGTTTAATTTGTGAACAGTCTGAGGCTGTATAGGGACTGTTTGATTCCGTACCCCTTGAGTTTTCATGCTGCCCAGAGGCTAAATGTATCCTCTTGTTTGAGAAGGAGTCTGATTCACAAAACTTTTCTTTTCTCCTCATTTCTCCTTCCCATCTTTTTCTTTTCTTCGCCGGCTGCCTTATTTTGTTCCTTTCTCTCTTTTTTTTTAAAAAATTGTTGCAGCTGGGAAGAGAGCAGTACAAGATGTGTGGTAACATTTCGGGTATGTATTTGTTAAGTGCAAAAAGCCTCAGATGCTTGGTAGAATTGAATCTTGTTCACAGACTCATCAACAGGGTGAGGCTGTTGGAATGAAATTGTGCCTTAGCACATGATGGCCCCTGTCTCGGCTCCAAGTGGCTGAGGTGAGGTGAAACAGGGTGAAGGAATAAATTAGGGCCATTCTAGTTGGCTCAAATGTGGTTGCAATGGATTGATGAGTGTGGTATGGATTTATGTAGTCTGTTGGCTATGCAGAAGATGGCCTAGGTCCCTTCCTTGCTTGAAGAACTCTTACTTGTATTTCGCCTTGACAGGGATAAGGATCTGTTCTGAAGGTAGACAGGCTGAGCCTGTGGCATTTTGAAAACCATTTAGCAAGATTCTTCTTGTCTGACATATTCATGGAGTGCAATTATTTGATTATGCCTGTTCTGCTTATTTTGGAAATGAGACAAGTCCTGAGATTAGAGTATGAGCAGAATTAAATGGAAAAAATCGAAGATGCATAAATATAAGGACAGGCTCACATTGTGGAGAAGCAAAATGAAAAATAGATAAGCATTTGAATTTGCATTGAATTAATCAGAAAAGTACAGAAGGCATAAAATGGCATTTGCACCCTAAAATACCCCAAACTGAAAACTTGCAGTGTCCTCACTGCTGAAACTAAACAAAAGAGAGGTGAAATGCCACAACAAAGACAAGCAAGATAAAACACATTACTGAAATTTAAAGACAAAAGGTCTAATTCTAAACACAAAGATAAATACCCCAAACTGAAATTTGTATCCTATGTGGTAGGGTTAGACATCCTAAAAAACTAGACTAGGAGTGCTGGAAAGGTGGAGTTAGCGGCGTTGGCGCTTGTTGCTGAATGGTGAAGGTCTGGCCTGTGGTGACCGCGTCAGTGCACGTGCCATGTTCACCAAATTAGTCAGGGTTTCGGTTATTTGCACGTGCTGGGCCATGTACTGGCTATAGAAGTCAGTCATGGCTCTGTCTTGTGTCTGTGTGATGCCACGCACCTCAGTGATGCCCCTGTTAAGGTGTGTGCGTGCTTCTCCCAAAGAGGAGGTCAGGCGCATCTCTTGGGCAGTAATGCTCTCCTGGAGGCGCTGCAGGCGTTCTCCATGAGCAGCAAGGGTCTATTGGATGCGGGTTTGGTTCTGAAGGACGGGGAGGATTTGCTGCCCAATCCAATCCTGCATGTGCTCAAAGATATCCAGCACCTGGTCTCGAGTTACAGCATGAGGCTGTGCTTGAGGCTGCTGGGGTTGTACAGGGTTTTCCGGTCTTTGAAGCTGTGGTGCTAGAGGTGCATCTTCTTGTTCTTCAGCCACAGCATCAGGCTATTCCTAGTTGTTCTCCTGAGGCTGTGAGGTGGGTAGGTGCATCCTATTGAGGATGACTCGGTCGATCCAGATGGTGCCGCTAACCAACTCAAAACGATGCAAGGGAAGGTGGAAATGGCGCGCAATCTGTGTGATGATGCCGGCGCCTGGAAGGTATGGTGCCTTCCTTTGTGTGATGAACCTTCGAAGGATGAAAGCATCGGTGTTGAGAGGTTGGCGGTGCACCATGCACCAGAGGATGAACAGCTCCTCGTGTTGAACAACCAAGCGACTCCTGTTTCTGTCGTAGATGCTGTAGGACAGGAAGTTCTGTATGATGCGCAGTGCGTGGCTACGGAACGATGTGGCTGAACTGGTAGAGGAGTTGTATCAGGGGTCAGTGGAGATGTCATTCCAAAACTCCTCCACGGAAAAGTCTGCTGGCCTCTCTTGGTATCCTTCATTTGGTAACCCGAGTATCTGATTCAACTGGGCAACGGTGAGAACCCTGTTCTCGTTGCCCAGACGGAATCGTGCTGTGCCAGGCTCCTGGTCCTGTGGGGGTTGGTGGGAGAGCGAATTGAAGAATTCCCGGGTTAGGTCAGCGTAGGTGGGCTCTCCGAGTGTGGCAAACAGCAACCACCCTACTGGTTGGAGGAATCAGCGCACGCCATTCCTGGCCCCAATGGCTCTGAGTGCATCCATATCCAGCCACCGGCTGACAAGCACTATCTGGGTCTGTGCGAATGCCCAGGCTCATCGGTGGCTGGCGTTTGCGGGTTGGAAGGTAAAGCGCTGAGTAAGGGGTGGCGTGTCCTCTACCTCGTCGTCCCCTTGTTCTTCGTTGTCTTCCTCCTCTATCTCTGCTTCATTGGTGGGCGGTGGTATGGGTGGTTCTCGAAGGCGATCCTGGTTTTGCTTGGATCGCTCCTCGTTGTTTGGTTGTGGTTGAGTGGATTGTGTACGGCGAGATGAGGTGGTGGCCTTGGTGGTGGAGCGGGTCCGTGGTCGTTTTGGTGGTCGGAAAACGGTTGCAGGTGTTGAGTGTGCAGATGGTTGGGGTTCAGTCATCTTCAGGTTGGGGGTCGAGGTTGAGGTCAAGGGCGATGATGGTGCCAAGGGTTTGTGTTCGCCGGAGTTTGTGGTGGTATTGTTGTGTTAGGGCGGTTGTATTGGTCTCTGGTGTGGCTTGGGTATTGGTTTCGGAAGAGGTTGGAGGTGCAGGAAGGGCGAGTAAGGTGGAGGGTGGTGTGGCGGTGGTAGGTGGGTATAATTGGGCGAAGGCGGTGATGAGTTCATGTAGCGGAGGGAGGTCAGGGTGTAGTTGGCGCGTTGGTAGGATGGGGAATGGTGGTAGTGGTGGTGGGTTGATGTGGAGAGGACGGTGGATGATTTGGAAAAGGGGGCGGGTGATACGAAAAGGGAAGGTGATGGTGGTGATGATATCTGGGTTAGAAGAGGAGGGTGGAGAATTGGGTGTGTTGTTGTTGTTGGCCATGGCTGAGTGGGGAAGGTGTTGGGAGTGATGGTTGTGGACGAAGGGTGCAGTGGCAGATTTCTGGAGGAGGAAGATGAAGTAGAGAAGGGAAGGGTAGGGGTTGTCATTTATAGGCAATTAATGCCTGTTCAGAGACGTTGAGGGGATGGGAATGCGAAGGGTTATGTCTGCTGGTAATGATTCGTTGCCGCCCAAAGTGTCAGTTATGTGCCCCCTTTTGGTGGAGTGTTATATCCTTTGGCATGGATGACACGTGGATGGGAGAAGGAATAATCCTACTGGGTAATTGTGCTATGACGTGTTTAAGGCAAAACTTCCTTATTCTCTATTGCTCTGGGCAGAAGGGTTGCAACAGGCTGAGCCTGTTGCTCATGCTGTCTCAATTTTAGAGTTAGTGTGCGCAAGAGGAAGTTTTTCAGTAGAGAACCTATTCCTAGTCCTACCTATTAGGATCTTCCCTAATTCTAGAGATTCCCTAAACGCAAGAGATTATTAATGAGGTGTTAGGGTACTATGGAAGTTCGTCACAGGCTCAGCCTGTGTGAGCCTGTGCAAGCCTAAAAGGTCCATTTTTGCAAAGAAATGAAGAAGAGTTATCATCAAGAGGGGTATAGAAGGACTTCCCTGATAGATCTCTAACTCTATGATTCCCTTTTTCATCAATTTTCAGCACCTGATAGATTAAAAACAAAAAAAACACACAAAAATAACAGAAATAACCAAATGAAAAGCAAAAGAAATTGGAAATTTACCGCACTTGGTGTTACCCAAGTTTGTGCTTCTTTAATGTCTTTTAGCTGGACTCCATCTTGCTTTGCTAGGTGGGAGGTGGATCATGGAGCACCTGAGTCTCCTGATACTCATCGGTCTTGTGTGATACAACTTCAGCCTGTGCCCGTTAACCTTGAACGGTTGTGTCTTCTCATTGTAGATTTCCATAGCCCCATGAGGGTAACAGCATGACACTGTCAAGGGGCCGGACCATCTACATCGAAGCTTCCAAGGGAAGAGCTTCAGCTGAGAGTTGTAGAGGAGGACTTGATCTCCTTCCTTGAATTTCCGAGGCTGTATCCTGCTGTCATGCCACTTCTTCGTCCTCTCCTTGTACAATTTTGCATTTTCATATGCATACAGCCTCAGCTCGTCCTGCTCATTCAATTGCAACAACCTCTGCTCGTCAAGCTCATTCAACCTGTGTGTCAAAGTTCAAAGCCTTAATAGCCCAATATGCCCTGTGCTCAAATTCTACAGACAAATGACAGGCTTTCCCAAATACAAGGCGGTATGGGGTGGTGCCTATGGGTGCTTTATAGGCTATGCGGTGTGCCCACAGAGCATCATCGAGTTTTGCTGCCCAGTCCTTGCGTGATGGTCCTACTGTCTTCTCTAGGATCTATTTGATTTCTCTGTTAGTCACCTCCACTTGGCCACTTGTTTGAGGATGGTAGGGAGTGGCTACCTTATGTCTAATCCCATACTTTCTAAGGAGAGCTTCAAACTGGCGGTTGCAAAAATGGGTTCGTCCATCACTAATTATTGCTCTTGGGGTGCCAAACCGAGTAAAGATGTGTTTCTTCAGGAATCTTGTCACTATCTTGGCATCATTGGTCGGGGAGGCGATGGCCCCTACCCATTTTGAGACATAGTCAACAGCTACCAGGATAAAATTGTTCCCATAAGAACTCGGGAATGGTCCCATGAAGTCTATTCCCCAAACATCGAATAGCTCCACTTCCAAAATTGCTTGTTGCGGCATCTCTTGTCTTCTAGAGATGTTCCCTGTGCACTGGCATTCCCTGCATGCCACCACCCAATTACGTGCATCCTTAAATAGGGTGGGCCAATATAGGCCAGCTTGCAATACTTTGGATGCTGTTCTGGTTGCGCCATGGTGTCCCCCGTACTGTGCATTGTGGCAACTATACAGAACTTGTTCTACCTCCACCTCAGGAATACACCGTCTGATTATACCATCTCCGCATCTTCAGAATAATAGGGGCTCATCCCAGAGGTATTTCTTCATGTCAGAGAAGAACTTCTTTCGTTGTGAATAGCTGAGATCTGGTGGGAGAGCTCCATAGGCCAAGAAATTGACAATTTCTGCGTACCGCGGCATCAGCCTGTGACTGACACTGTGAATTGTTGCAATGAGGCTGTCGTTTGGGAGATGATCATCAATAGGTATGTGGTCCCTTGGCAAGTGATCTGGAGGCAATCTAGAGAGATGGTCAGCTACCACATTCTCTGTGCCCGTCTTATCTCGAAACTCGAGGCCAAACTATTGGAGTTGTAGGATCCACCTAAGAAGTCTTGGCTTGGTCTCCTTCTTGGTCAACAAGTACTTCAATGCCGAATGGTTAGTGTGGATGATGACCTTTGATCCCAGCAAGTATGCTCTAAACTTTCCAATAGCAAAGACTACCGCCATAAGCTCTTTCTCAGTTGTGGTATAATTGATCTGTGCTTCATCCAGAGTGCGACTTGCATAGTATATGGCATGAAGTTTGTTGTCTTTTCTCTGCCCCAGTACAACTCCTACTGCATGGTTGATTGCATCACACATGACTTCAAAGGGCTGACTCCAATCTAGGGGCTGGATGATTGGGGTCGTGGTCAATGCGGCCTTAATCCTGTTAAATGCATTCAGACAAGAATCATCAAATACAAATTCGGCGTCCTTACTAAGAAGATTTGTCAAAGGTTTTGCAATCCTTGAAAAATCCTTAATAAAGCGCTTGTAAAAGCCTGCATGACCAAGAAAAGCCCGAATTGCCTTAACAGAGGTTGGAGGTGGAAGTCTTTCAATAACATCAATCTTAGCTTCATCCACCTCTATACCTCGTCCTGAGATTTTGTGTCCAAGTACAATACCTTCTGTAACCATAAAATGGCATTTTCCCCAGTTTAGTACTAGGTTCACAGCCTCACACCGTTCAAGCACTGTTTCAAGGTTAGTCAAACAGAGATCAAAAGAAGTGCCATAAACAGAGAAGTCGTCCATAAATACCTCTATTATGTGCTTGATCAGGTCATGGAAAATGGCCATCATGCATCGCTGAAAGGTGGCTGGTGCATTACACAGGCCAAATGGCATGCGCCTATATGCGAATGTGCCGTAGGGGCATGTAAATGTAGTTTTCTCCTGATCACCTGGGTGGATTGGGATTTGGAAAAATCCAGAGTATCCATGTAGGTAACAAAAATGTTTGTGCTGGGCAAGTCTTTCTAACATCTGATCTATGAATGGCAAAGGAAAATGATCTTTTCTAGTGGCCTTATTGAGTTTTCTATAGTCTATGCACATCCTCTAGCCTGTGACAGTCCTAGTTGGTATGAGTTCTTTTTTTTAATTCTTTACTACTGTCATACCTCCCTTTTTAGGCACCACATGTACTGCACTAACCCAAGGACTATCTGAAATTGGATAAATTATCCCAGCATCAAGTAATTTCAAAATTTCCTTTTTAACCACTTCCTTCATATTTTCATTCAGTCTCCTCTGGGGTTCTATTATGGGTTTGCAGTTTTCTTCCAAAAGAATGCAATGCATACAAAGATTAGGACTGATACCTGTCAGATCATCAATGGTATATCCTATTACCTTGCGGTGTTTGTTGACTACTGTGCGCACCTTTTCCTCTTCCTCCTATGAAAGGTCAGCTCCAATAATAATGGGAAATGAGGAATTGTCAGTGTCTAAGTAGATATACCTGAGCTTGGGTGGTAGAGGCTTCATTTCTACCCTTGGTGCGTCGGATTTTGGTGCTGGAGTGCAAACAGACTCTGTGACAAGCTCAGCCTGTAGGTCCACAGCATGAGCCTGTTTGTCGATTTCAGACACAGTTTCTTCTAACAGGAATTTTGCCACCTGTTGCAGAGCTGTCTTATCTCTATCTATGAGCCCATTGACTAGGCAACCTAGCAATTGATCCTCATGTGTCTCCATCAGTTGAGATGTCTTGACAAGTGCATCAACAGGGTCTGGTACAGCATCAACCATGCAGCACTGTCCTGTTCCAAATTCTGTTCTTTGTGCCTTCTGGACATTGAACTCCACTGTATCTTCTCCTAGTAGTAGTGTCAATGTTTTGCTTGCACAATTAATCATAGCTCCTGCTGTAGCTAAGAAGGGACGCCCCAAAATGATGGGTGTCTTCTCATCTTCGGTCATATTCATCACCACAAAATCTACTGGTATGTAAAAATTCCCAACCTTTACTGGAACATCTTCCAGCACTCCCACAGGATATATAAGTGATCGGTCTGCTAGCTGGATTGTCATCCTTGTGGTTTGATGTCCCCAAGGTTCAGGTTCTGAGTGATGGAGAGCGGCAGCAGCCTGACACTAGCTCTTAAATCGCATAGGGCTTCCTCAATCTTCTTGACCCCGATGTTTAGAGGGATTGTGAAGCTTCCTGGGTCTGAGCATTTCCTGGGCGGATGGTGCTGAATGAGGGCACTCCTCTGGGCTGTCATGGCTACTGTCTCGATGTCGTCAATGGTTCTTTTCTTGGTCAAGATGTCCTTAAGGAACTTGGCATATGACGGCATCTGTGTAACCACATCACTAAAAGGAACATTAACATAGAGTTTATTCAGCATCTCCTTAAACTTACTGAATTGCTTTTCTAGTTTAGACTTGAGGTACACTTCTGGATATGGGAGAGGAGGCTGATAGGGTCGAACTGTCTGGGGCTGTTTCTCGGCCTTCTTAGTATTCACAGGCTCACCCACGGGCTCAACCTATGTCTGCATTGTTTGCCCTGAGTTGGATGTTGATGCTGTCTGTCCTACAGCATCAGGCTGTCTTGGTGCTGTGCCCCTTAATTCCTTCTCACTGCGAAGTGTTACAGCCTTGCAATGCTCATTCCTTGGATTCTCTATTGGTTTCCCTGGAAGGGTTCCTTGCTGATTAGTGAACATAGAGGCTTGTTGAGCAATTCGATTTTCGAGGATTCTGTTGTGGGATTTGATTTGACTAATTTCCTCACTCATCTTGTTCTGGTTCTCCAAGATGGACTGCAGCATGCTCATCATGTCGGTGTTGTTGCCTTGCTGTCCTCCTTGGTTCTGTCTTTGGTACTGGGGCTGTCCTCCTTGATTTTGTCGCTGGAATTGAGGCTGTGGTGGATTCCTCTCTTCATTTGGTACTTTCCAGGAGAAATTTGGATGATTTCTGGAAGAAGGATTGTAAGTGTTTCCATACTGTCCTTGCCTCTGTTGGATGTAGTGAGCCTGTTCAGAATCACATTCGGTGAAGAGTGGACAACTGGATGTGTTGTGAGGTCCCCCACATCCTTCAGAGTCTGAGGCTGTGGATGTGGCTGCCTTGACGTGAGCAGCCCCTAACTGTTTTTTGAGGGCTTCTATTTCTGCCTCTAGCTTGGTTACTCTGTCCACTCTAATTATTCCAGAGGCCTTAACTCCTCTGATCTGGGTTTTGCTTTTTGACAGAGCCTCGAGAATGGCAACTCCATCATTGTAGTCCTTGTCCAGAAATGAACCATTCGCCATTTTGTCGAGAGTATTCTGGTCTTCATCACTTAGGCCGCAATAAAACTGCTCAAGTTGCACGGCCTCATCAATTCTGTAGTTTGGGCATCTCCTCAGCAATTCCTTGAAGCGCTCCCAAGCATCACGAACGGATTCATCATATCGCTGGGAAAATCCTATCAGCTGCTGCCTCAAGTTTGCAGCTTTGCTCGATGGGTGGTACTCCTTCAAGAAAGCTCTGACCAGGCTGTCCCAATCTGTGAAATGGCCTGCCTTATGGTTGTTAAGCCATTCGAATGCTGCATCTCTGAGTGAGAATGGGAATACTCTCATGTACAGCTTCTCCTTGGTCTTCCCTGCTATATTCACAGTGCTGTACACCCGCAAAAAATTCTGCAAGTGTGAATTTGGATCTTCTGAGGATAAGCCTCCAAATTTGTGCCTCTCCAACATGCTGAGCAGGTTTGTTCTGATTTCATAAGGGGCGCCTAGATCTGGGATGGCTATGCTGTTGTGGATGATGGTGGTGGGTGGTTGTAGGAGTTGTGACATAGGGATGTAAGGTCGCACAGGCTGAGCCTGTTCAACCTCTGGGTGTGCTCCTTCATTGAGTCTGTTCGCCATGGTTTGTTGTTTCTGCTTGCTCTTCTTGCGAAACTCACAGGATGTCCTTTCAATCTCCTGGTGGAAGGTTAGAGATGGCTTCTTGCTCTTGGTTTGGGGCATGCACCACCTAAAAACTTCAACTTGGAAAAAAAAAGGGTTAAGTAACAAAAAGCCTAATAAGTCACAAATAAAAAGTAAAAGATTCCAAGCGCCAGTCCCCGGCAACGGTGCCAAAAACTTGATGCGTGTGCTATTCTGCAAGTGCACAGGGTTGTTGTAGTACTTTTATCAAGGTCGTATCCACAGGGACTGGGTTGATTCTGTTTTCCTTCAATTTCGGACAAATTAGACTTGAAAACAATTAAACAAGGGTAAATTGGGTGATTAAAAACTAAAAATGAGCAGTAAGGTAAATATAATAGCAAATTAAACGAGGAAGAGATCAAAAATGGTGAGTTCTTAGGCATCCGGGGTCCACATGTCCTGATTTATGCTTATAATTTGCTCAACAGCATCATCACAGGCTGAGCCTGTGGATGAGGCTGTGACTAATTAGATGTCTTGTCGGGGCTTCCAACCTAAGGTACTATCAACGGCTTTCGATCTTATTAATAGTTCCTTAAGCTTCCATCTACCCCCTGTCACTAGAGTAGACGTCCACTTAAGGATGAGGTTCAATGTTGGTGCAAATTCCCACAGTCTCTCCCTACCTTCTTTCGAATGTCCAAGGAGTGAAGGCTGACTATTGTAGGTCTAGCACTCCTGGCTTTTCCTTTCGGTCCTTCACTAGGCTGCTACTAAACTAAGAATATGCTACTCAATAATCAATCAAGAATCAAACTAGGAGTTGTGTTATCTCTTGACTATACTGTCACGGAATGAGGCTGTGCTGGGCACAGCCTGATGCTGTCGACAGCAAGGGAGTCAATTATAAGATTGGTTCTTGCAGGCGCTCTCAACCTATACTGCACCCATTTGCTTTCGCTCACAGGTGCCTCCCATGGTTCTCATCTTCCATGTGCTCTCGCAATGGTCAAACTCAGGGGATTAAGATTGGTGTTGTGGCTAATTCCTCAATTAGTTTCTAACCTCGTCACAAGCTAAAAACTAAGAGTTTGGTCGTTGTTGTTCTGGTAGCTATGGTTTCTCCTTTCGGTCCCTCACCTAGCTACCTGTGTTCATGCATGGGTTTGATCAGAACCTAGACATGGAGAAGGTCCTCAACAACTAAAGTAAGAAAAAGGGTTAAGAACATGAGCAATTTATTTAGCAAAAACCGAGTACACGCTTCCCCCTTTCAACCTAAGAAGTGCTTATTTAGTTCATAATCAAGATTACAGAAATAATGGAAGAATGGATTGGCATCGTGTTTGTGAACAAACTAGAGGTTAGGGACGACACGGTTTCTACCCAAAAAGGCTACAGAACCATGTTTTCCCTTAGACCCTTGGTTTTGATGGGTCCCACCTCTGTTCCAGGAATTCTGTAAGTTGAGGTGTGTCTTTGTCAATCGGATCCCCCTTTTCGTGTCTTCTCCTTTCCTCTTTTGTAGGTGCAGCTCTCCTGTTCTTCTTCCTCCCAACTTGCTGGAAAGTATGGGCGTTAAATTTTCCAGCGTGTGTTGTCAGGACAGGAGTGATGGGTAGCAAGTTGATTGGTGGAATGTAAGTTCCAAGATGCTCCATTGCAGAAGATAATTGTTTTTCTAAGGTAGATTCCCTCTGAGTGGCATGTGTCCATTCCTTTTTCCTAAAAAGTGCTCTAGGAAGTCAGAAGAATGTTTGTTTATGTTGGTGGAGCAGGTGGTGCAAGTGGTGCAAATTTTATATTCCTTCTACGATTTCTGGGTTTGCAGGGCGCACAGGCTGATGCTGTTGCAGTTCTTCTCCAACTTTTCTTTCGATTGACTTCTGCTTCTTCTGCCGATGATGAGGTGTCATGAGGACTTCTTGGAACAAAGTTAGGGAAACGATCTTCAGTGGAAATCTTGTGATTTGAAGGTGGTTTGAGGCCTTCAATTGAATTCTCGATGAACAACAGCCTCAGGGACAGTCTCAAGGGTTCTGCAACAGGCTCATGCTGTGGTTGATGCTGTATCTTCACATTCTTCAATGAAATCCTCTTGAATTGATTAAAATGCACCTGAAATCACTAATCATATAGTAAGGGATGGAAATTGGATGAATATAGTGGAATATTGCATAGGAGGCATATAATCATATGAATTTAGAACAATTTGCGTCCAAAATTATGCCCTAAACTATGCATATCTCACATGCATCAGTTAACCCTCCTGGCCTCCCATAAAACCTACATTCATTTTCTTTCTTTCTTCTCTCTTTCCGCCGTCTCCTTCTCTCTACCAGCCTCCTCACTTCTTCTTCTTCTTCTTCTTCTTCTTCTTTTCTTCTTCTACATCTACTTTGTTCCTTTCGCCACACACACAGACTCAAAACAAGCCGTCGCCGCTCTTGGTAGCGGTTCGACTTCCGGGCGAGGTGTCGAGGTTGTCTCAAGTGCGACCCAGGATGAAACAGCCCGGGTAAAAATTTGAATTTTTACCGGGACTGTAAAAGTCTTTCTAGAGTGATTTACCAAAAGAATTAATCTTGGATAACTAATTCAAGGTAAATTGGGCGTCATTTTTCAAAACTGAGGCTTTTCCCGCGCTCGAGATTTTTCCGTGGATTTTTCGGACCTAAGTTGGTATTTTTCGGGTCCCGGAATCTTCGAAAAATAACCAAGAGGGTATCAGTTATTTTCTGGTCCGGACCGGACTCGCTCCATAATGCAGACAAGCGGCAATATTGATCGTCACAGGTTGTATAGTATTTTTCTCTTTATAAAAAAGAAGAGGAAGAAAGCAGGAGAGGAGAGGAAGGAAAGAAAAAAAAAGAGAGAAAAAAAAAGAAAGAAAAAGGAAAAAAAAGAGAAAAGAAAAGAAATAAAAAAACACAGAAGGGAAAAAAAAACCGAGAGAAGGGAAAAAAAACAATAAGAAAAAAAAGAAAAGAAAAAAAAAGAAATTACTGGAAAATCGGAAAAAAGGAAAAAAAAAGAGGGGGAGAAGAAGAACAGTAGCCACCCGCCACCATCACTGTTCACGTAGTAGCGTTCCCCGCCGTTTCGAGCTCCACCGCCACCGCCAGGAGAGTCGTCGTGCCGTCGCGACCTCAACCCCGTCGCCTCCTCCTCCTTCCGCCGCGAGACGCCGCCAGGAGCCGTAGACCCGACAGACGACCCGCGGATCTTGCTTCCTCCGTGCCTGCACTAGCTTCCGACAGCTTCACGCCAGCTCTCCGCCGCCAACACGCCGCTCGTGCCGCCTCAACGTCGCCGCGTGCTCGCCTTTCCTTCCCCGCGCCTGTCGTCGCCGCCGCGCCGCTGCAACCCGCGAGGTGAGCAGATCCGGGTGTTTGACCCGCGTGCGTGTCCGGGTCGCGTCTACCTGGGCTGGGTTTTGGGCTGTGCACTGGGCCTGCTTCGCGGGCCTGTCCTTGGGCTGTCACTGTTCGTGGCCAAGTCCGGTTTTATATAAAAAAACAAAATATATATATATATTTATTTATTTTCTGGTAGTTAATTTTGAAAAAAAATATATAATTACTTTGAGAAAATTATGGTTAGTTTAATTCTGGTATTTTAAGAAAAATATAAATATATATACTTTATTAAATAATTAAGTTATATTTTGGAAAAATTATTATTAGTTGGAAAAATATATTTGTTCCATGAAATAATTTCTGGAAATTTTAAATATATATTATTTTCCTGGAAAATTATGATAACTACCTTTGTAAAAATATACATAGAATACATAATTTATATTTCAGAAAATTGATAATTATGTGGAAATTATTATTGTTTTGGAAACGTATTTTGTTTTTAGAAAATAAAAGTACCTATTTAATAATTTGTATTTATTTTCAGAATAAGCTTTTATGAATATGTATTTCAGGGAAATAACATATATAGAATATGATTAATTTATATATTTTTGATAAATAATAATATTTGGTAATTATATTATGGTAAATAGTTTATAAAAATATTTTGGAAATATGTATATGCATATGTTATCTTTTCCATAAAATTATGGTGATTATATTTTGGGAAAAGTATAATTAATTTATGAAAATATTTAAAGAAGAGTTTTAATTAAAGTATGGTACCGAAATTATATTCGGATATACGTATGGTATAATATTTTCGGTAAAAGATGATAATAAAGGATATGAACCGGGATGGGTTTATTTCGCAGTATTGGCATCATAGTATACCGATTATGTGCATTTATGTGAGTATATTGTTTTGTTGTATAGGTTAAGATATCGGGCAGTTTCCCAAGGAGCAAGCTTTAGACCGGTCATTACCTTCAGAGTTGAGTAATCGGCTAAGGTGAGGATGAATTTCCTTCAATATGTGCTTGTATTACTCGGTTATTGTGTTTGATGATTATTGCTCTGTTGGTTGTTGCGTTTGCTGTGGTTTGGTTCAGGATGTTTATCCTAGTGTCCTGATTGTTTTTGGGATGTTTATCCCCATGATTTGATTTTGGGATGTTTATTCCCGTACGTCGAGTTTTTGGATGTTTATCCTCGTGAATTTTTGGCATTAAATAAATTGGGTTAAATAATAATTGGTGATAGGGATGTCGATCCTCGAATTTGGATAGGGATGTCTATCCCGGTATTTTGGCTAGGGATGTTGATCCGTGAGACTTAGTTTTGGATGATGATAATATAATTGTCACGTGATAAGTAGCGGTACGACTCGATGGTTTAAGACTGTTTAGTGGTGGCCATGACCTGGGTTACTTGTGATAAGCATGTCTATGCATGGGATGTCTATCCCGTGATTATATTTGGGATGTCTATCCCTGGGTTACTATTTTTGGGATGTCGATCCCTGGGTTCTCTTGGATTTGGTCTGGCACCCGAAATATGTTGATAACCAGGTCTGGCCCCTAGCTTATCCGTGACGGGGCCCGGAAAGATAAAATTGGAAAATTGAATTTTTGTTTTAGTCTTTTTGGTCTTGGACCAGTTTTGGGTCGTGTCTTTTGGTTTGGTATATTTTGGCGGTTTTTGCCTGTTTTCGACCTTGAGTAATTTATAGTGTTGCATATTGATTGTCTATCCTTCGTCGGTGAGCACTTCGGACTCACCCCTCACCTGCTGGCTTTCATCCCGTAGGATGAGTTATTTGTGGTACAGGTTTGATGCATTCCAGACAGGCAGCAGCGTTATCCCTTAGACAGGACTTGGATACATAGTTTGCATCATGTGTCATATACAGTGTCTTTGTGAGTTATTAAGTCTTCTGCTGTGCTATTTATTGTTGTTGTTGGGCCTTAGGCCGGTTGTGATGTATTTGGTATTACCGAGATTTGATGACGGTTTCATGTTGGGCCAGATTTATATTGTTTATATTTTGGGCTGTTAAGCCGGTTTCCTATTGTATACACTGTATGCTGGGCTTTGTTTGGTTGGGTCGTTACAGTTCCGACACGTGTTTACTGTGTATGGTAAATACGGGTCGGGGCGTTTCATTTTGGTAGCGGAGCGGGCGTTAGGTCTTGTTGGGTAGTCCTTGTGTGATTGTTGTTCTTGTTTGCATAGTTCGCTCTATTTGTTTATTATTTTATATCATTTATTTAGTGCATTATGGATCCAGTCAAGGGACGCCAGCTTGCCACAGAACATACACATAAGAGGTAATTGATGCCATAAATAAGCAGAAACATAAATATTATTAATATTACTAATAATATTATTACATTGATACTTTTAAAAAAATAATGCATTCATCTTCTCGGAACAACGTTGACCCTGAAGCTATTGGGGTCATTGTTGATGTTGACTCTGATGCTGTCGTTCTACGAGAACCACATGTCGCCCGCGTTATTCTGGCCAGGAAGCTCGAACCGTTAGCTGAAGGGAACCGAAGTGGGATGAGACCATGATCGTCTTCAGGCTGCCACTGGGTCTCCGTGAAAAGAACCATGTTGGGCTTATATTGGTTCTTCAGCTCCCTCAGGGTACGCGAGAACTCCTGGGAACGCTTAGCAACTCCTCTGCAGTTCCACACCAGTAGTCGGGCCTTTGGCCAAGTTAGAGGTAATCGAGTGACTCTGGGCATGCTTTGGGCAGTCATAGAGAGTTGGTAGTAGGTGCCTTGGTCCAGGAAATGGCAAGTGGGCTCTAGGTTGAACTCCTTAAGTCTTTCAGAGATGAAAAACATGATGGAATTTGCCGAGCCGTAAAAGGAGGTCCTCAGGGTGCCTTGGTCCTCTAGGAAGAACGTCTCTTCCATGGGAGTGACGAAGAATCTATAGGAGTAGAGTTCATCGACGAAGACCAGACGGGGCATTCTGCCGAGCTTGTTCGGTAGTTCCTCTGGACGCTCGTTGACCATGCTGTAGGCCAGCCGGTTTCTTCTACCTAGGTTGGCACCTTCGATGAAGAAAACGGATGATGGAGCAGGCATGTTGTTTCGGCGCATGGTGTTTTGTTTTCTGAACATGGTGTTTTCTTTGCCTGAGGGTTTTGTTTTCTCTTGGATGCTTTGTGGCTTTTGCTTTCCGTTGTTTTGCCTTTTATAGAAAAAAGTTTACCGTTTTGTTTTTCCAAGTTTAGACCCCACCTATCCCCGGGAAAGTCTAAAGGATTTTTCGGTGATGGGAAAAGCAGATTCCCTTCACAAAGCTCCAAATCGTTTTCATTCTTCAAGGTGTTGTTTTTAAAAAATTTTGTCGTTGCTTCATTTATTGCTTCGTTACTTTATACGTTTTTCGGGCTACAAATGCCAGTGTTTTTCAGCCCTTTACCATCTTACGATTTTCTATCGCCCTGGCTACCTTGGCGTTTCTTTTTATGGTTTTTCTCTATTTTCCTGCATCTTTTATCACATGCATCCGTGACCGTTGAGGCTAGACTGATGGGAGCATACCTCGAGTAGAGTGCATGTGCGACAAGCTTACACCTGTTCGGACATTATGGAGGGATACGAGACTTGATAGATGTTTTTGGCTCATGCAGAATTTGTGAACAAGTGGATAATGTTTCTTTCGAGGGACACAGGACGTGCTCGTGATCGTCACCTTGCGAGTTAACGGATATCATTTTCACGAAGGAACCGACGTCATCGTTAACTCTGCATTTCACGTTTCTCGGGATCGAGGATGTTTACGACAGATCTAGAGCGCCGAACATGAAAACATGTTTTGTTTTAACTTCTTTATGTTTTGGTTTCGTTAAACGAGTTTTATTTTTAATTTTTTTATGTTTGATTTATATCCTTATTGTTGATTTTTGGTTTGCTTTGATTTTCTGTTAAATATAAGATTTCGTAACATAAGTTTTTTATTTTAAAAGAAAACTTATTTTATTTATTTCATAACGGTTTACAACGGAGAAGAAGTACTCTAAGGAGTTACTTGCTTCTCAAGATCTTTTACAAGTTTTTGGCTGTTTTTGACGTGGGGAAAGAGTTCTGCGCACGCCAATTCTATTTGCATCACCGCCGAGCTGATCTTCTTCAGTGAGACGCTCAGCTGCGTCATTGTCTGCAGTGGAGTGCTGCTTTCAGCAGTTGCCTTGCCCTTCCTATCATCAGCATCCTTGCGACCAGATGGCTCCTCCTTGCCGACAGGTTTCTTCCGTCGTCTTCGAGAGACCACCATATGTTCTTTGAGACCAATGATGTTCGTCTTGAAGCGTTTCTTCAGAGGTTCTTCATCGGAGCTTGTCGGGAAAGCAGTGCCACTGATATAGCTGTTGTTCTCAGATTCTGAGGTAGTTCGAGATCGGATAGGAGAGTCCATGGCTGTGTGTGAGTTTGCCAGTCATGAGGTTCAGTTTATATAAGTGGAGGAGATGTCGCTTAAGGGTATAAGCGGTATCTCGCGATGAGTTTGGACACCTGGTAGAGAATACCAGAAGCTTATCATGGTAGGACCTACGGATAAGACGGAATTTCGGGGACAAAATTATTTTTAAGGTGGGTAGACTGTAAGAGCCCGGGTAAAAATTTGGATTTTTACCGGGACTCTAAAAGTCTTTCTACAGTGATTTACCGGAAGAATTAATCTTGGGTAATTAATTCAAGGTAAATTGGGCGTCGTTTTTCGAAACTGAGGCTTTTCCCGCGCTCGAGATTTTTTCGAGAATTTTTCGGACCTAAGTTGATATTTTTCGGGTCCCAGAATCTTCGGAAAATCACACCGGAAAATAACCAAGAGGGTATCAGTTATTTTTTGGTCCGGACCGGACTTGCTCCATAATGCAGAGAAGCTGCAACATTGATCGTCACATGTTGTATAGTATTTTTCTCTTTATAAAAAGGAAGAGGAAGAAAGCAGGAGAGGAGAGGAAGGAAAGAAAAAAAAAAGAGAGAAAGAAAAAGAAAGAAAAAGGAAAAAAAAGAGAAAAGAAAAGAAATAAAAAAAAATACAGAAGGGGAAAAAAACCGAGAGAAGGGAAAAAAAGAAAAAACAGAAAATAGAAAAGAAAAAAAAAAGAATTACTGGAAAATCGGAAAAAAGAAAAAAAAAAAGAGAGGGAGAAGAAGAACAGTAGCCACCCGCCACCATCACTGTTCATGTGGTAGCGTTCCCCGCCGTCTCGAGCTCCACCGCCACCGCCAGGAGAGTTGCCGTGCCGTCGCGACCTCAACCCCGTCGCCTCCTCCTCCTTCCGCCGCGAGAAGCGCCGCCAGGAGCCGTTGACCCGACGGACGACCCGCGGATCTTGCTTCCTCCGCGCGTGCACCTGCTTCAGACAGCTTCACGCCAGCTCTCCGCCGCCAACACGCCGCTCGTGCCGCCTCGACGTCGCCGCGTGCTCGCCTTTCCTTCCCCGTGCCTGTCGTCGCCGCCGCGCCGCTGCAACCCGCGAGGTGAGCAGATCCGGGTGTTTGAACAGCGTGCGTGTCCGGGTCACTTCTACCTGGGCTGGGTTTTGGGCTGTGCGCTAGGCCTGCTTTGCGGGCCTGTCCTTGGGCTGGCCTGTGGAGTAGGTTGGGCTGGCACTGTTCATGGCCCAGTCCGGTTTTATTTAAAAAAAACAAAATATATTTATTTATTTATTTTATGGTAGTTAATTTTGAAAAAAATACATAATTACTTTGAGAAAATTATGGTTAGTTTAATTCTGGTATTTTGAGAAAAATATAAATATATATAGTTTATTAAATAATTAAGTTATGTTTTGGAAAAACTATTATTAGTTGGAAAAATATATATGTACCATGAAATAATTTCTGGAAATTTTAAATATATATTATTTTCCTGGAAAATTATGATAACTACCTTTGTAAAAATATATATAGAATACATAATTTATATTTCAGAAAATTGATAATTATGTGAAAATTATTATTGTTTTGGAAATGTATTTTGTTTTTAGAAAATAAAAGTACCTATTTAATAATTTGTATTTATTTTCAGAATAAGCTTTTATGAATATGTATTTCTGGGAAATAACATATATAGCATATGATTAATTTATATATTTTTAATAAATAATAATATTTGGTAATTATATTATGGTAAATAGTTTATAAAAATATTTTGGAAATATGTATATGCATATGTTATCTTTTCCAGAAAATTATGGTGATTATATTTTGGGAAAAGTATAATTAATTTATGAAAATATTTAAAGAAGAGTTTTAATTAAAGTATGGTACTGAAATTATATTCGGATATACGTATGGTATAATATTTTCAGTAAAAGATGATAATAAAGGATATGAACCGGGATGGGTTTATTTCGCAGTATTGGCATCATAGTATACCGATTATGTGCATTTATGTGAGTATATTGTTTTGTTGTATATGTTATGATATCGGGCAGTTTTCCGAGGAGCTGGCTTTGAACCGGTCATTACCTTCAGAGTTGAGTAATCGGCTAAGGTGAGGATGGATTTCCTTCAATATGTGCCTGTATTACTCGGTTATTGTGTTTGATGATTATTGCTCTGTTGGTTGTTACATTTGCTGTGGTTTGGTTCGGGATGTTTATCCCACTGTCCTGATTGTTTTTGGGATGTTTATCCCCATGATTTGGTTTTGGAATGTTTATTCCCGTACATCGAGTTTTTGGATGTTTATCCTTGTGTCTTTTTGGCATTAAATAAAATGGGTTAAATAATAATTGGTGATAAGGATGTCGATCCTCGGTTTTGGATAGGGATGTCTATCCCGGTATTTTGGGTAGGGATGTTGATCCCTGAGACTTGGTTTTGGATGATGATAATATAATTGTCACGTGATAAGTAGTGGTACGACTCGATGGTTTAAGACTGTTTAGTGATGGCCATGACCTGGGTTACTTGTGATAAGCATGTCTATGCTTGGGATGTCTATCCCGTGATTATATTTGGGATGTCTATCCCTGGGTTACTATTTTTGGGATGTCGATCCCTAGGTTCTCTTGGATTTGGTCCGGCACCCGAAATATGTTGATAACCAAGTCTGACCCCTAGATTATCCGTGACGGGGCCCGGAAAGATAAAATTGGAAAATTGTTTTAGTCTTTTTGGTCTTGGACCAGTTTTGGGTCGTGTCTTTTGGTTTGGTATATTTTGGCGGTTTTTGCCTGTTTTCGACCTTGAGTAATTTATAGTGTTGCATATTGATTGTCTATCCTTCGTCAGTGAGCACTTCGGACTCACCCCTCACCTGCGGGCTTTCATCCCGTAGGATGAGTTATTTGTGGTACAGGTTTGATGCATTCCAGACAGGCTGCAGCGTTATCCCTTAGACAGGACTTGGATCCATAGTTTGCATCCTGTGTCACATACAGTGTCTTTGTGAGTTATTAAGTCTTCCGTTGTGCTATTTATTGCTGTTGTTGGGCCTTAGGCCGATTGTGATGTATTTGGTATTACCGAGATTTGATGACGGTTTCATGTTGGGCCAGATTTAAATTATTTATATTTTGGGCCGTTAAGCCGGTTTCCTATTGTATACACTGTATGTTGGGCTTTGTTTGGTTGGGTCATTACAGTTCCGGCACGTGTTTACTGTGTATGGTAAATACGGGTCGGGGCATTTCACAGGAGTTATTGACTGCAGCGACGAAACTAGGGGTAAGAATCTCGGTCGATTTTAGTTGGACTTAACACTTTCCCTCTCAGATCCGTGTTTGATGTGTTGAATTCTGGTTGTTGTGTGTTTTATTGTGGGTTTTGTGGCAGATTTGGAAGGCTTGGTGTGGAATGCATTGGCCGGCGACGGAGTTGGTGGAATCGGAGCTCAGATCCCAGCGAGGCAGTGAGCTCTTGGTTATTCGGGATAGAGGGGTCAAATTGTGTTTTGCTAGTAGCCTTCGTTAAATTGTACTTATCCATTGTATTCTCTTCGTTTATATTCCATCTTGATACGTTTTCCAGATTGTTCTTTTGTTTGTAAATTGTAATAATGATGTTAAAAGAATTGGAAGCTGTATTCCAGTTATGTATACTATTTTTTCCTTTATCGTTTGTTTTATTAACTAATTATAAAGCACCAATAAAGTTTCTTTCATTGTTGTCAATGTTTAGAATATAAAAAAAAAATTATTTAAATAATATAAATTTATGATCTGGTACATATTGCTTTAATTTTTAAATAATTATTAGAGGAATTTGCATTATCCTAAAAAATAAATGGTATTTGGATTAGATATTTATTATATCTAAATTGTTGTATCTGAATCCTGGACCTGATTCCTTGTGGGACCCACTTATGGTGTTCATCACCCATATGATTTCTATCCGTTTTCCATCTGTCTACCATTGAATTATTATAAGGTTTCCATCCGCTTTCCATTAAGGGTAAAAAGACACAGATTGTCCCTTCACTTAAATGGATTGTAACATCGTGTCCCTTTCTGGAAAAAATCAAACATTGGGTCCCCCAACCTGTTCAGAAGCAAACAAACGTGTCCTTTTTACCTCCTAATCCCGGTTGACCAACGGCGTGTCGACACGTGGGGTGGGGGGCCCACCCGGAGAAATTCCCATTCCAATTTCCGGAATTTCGTTTCTAATTCCAGAATATAATTTCCTTAATTCATTTTCCCTATTTTCCCGAAAATGAGAGTTTTTTTTTCAATAAAAAAAATCCAGCGAGTGCAATCGGGGCCCACCACCATCTTTTGTCTCCCATCGACAGTCCCGCCCGAGTTGGACGACTTCGTTTCACCACTACTCCCAGGAATAAAACAAAACGCCCACAGGAACACAACTCACAACACCAACACGAAGCAACACCCACCCAGACCCACTCTCTTCCCCACCTCCCCACCTACATCACAGTCAGTGAAAGTGTTAACACATATCACTGAATCCGACAAGCTATGAGCAGCTCCTCTTCTTCATCGTCGTTTGTTCTTCGTGCAGAGCTTGATCTCTGGGACGATGTCCTCTGCTACTGCGGCGAATTGGCCCCAATTCTTCCACAATGGAGCCGCCGAAATCTAGGTAGGCAGTATTATGGATGTGGGTCGTACAAGTACGGGACCGGTGGCAAGAATTGTGGCTTCTTTGAATGGGCTACTAGAGAGATGGATGTGTGGTGCCAGATTGTGATTAATTCGTTGAGGGAAGAGAACGCTGACATGCTGAGAGAGATTGAAGCGTTGATGATAGTTGAAGAAAAGTTGAGGAAGGAAAACAATGGATTGAAAGATGCAGTCCAGGAGTTGAAGCGGTCCAAGAGGGTTCTTATGCGTGTCGTGATATGCTTATTTGTTGTTGTGGTTATTTCCTGGCAATTTTGGTTTTGGTTGGTTGATTAGTTGGTGCGTTCTATTTGGTTTGTTGTTTGAATGCGCCCAAGCCCCAGGCCAGGAAATAGTGATAGTTAGCACCGGTACTATTAACTATTATAGTATGTGCATGTTTTGTTGAATGCGTAAATTGTAAATTGTGTTGTTGTTAAAGTTGTATGTGTTGTTTTTAAGTGTTATATATATATATATATATATATGTGTGTATCGGTCGTGATCATGAGTGGACTGGAGTTATCTGTTCAGCCTTCTTCTTCATCCGATTTTGTTATTGGATTTGTTACATGGCCATGAAGAACAAGAGGACGGAAAACAGCAACAGATGTTAATTGGATGAACAATGAATAGTACTTGATTGCTTATATGACTGCATGGATAGGGACGTCGCGTAATGAATAACGAAGGCAGAAGTTGATGTTATAAGTGTGTAAAGGACTTCGCGCAATGAATGGTAAGAAGAAAAGTTGAGAACCCTAATTCTGATGTGCAGCATAAAAGTTGAGAACCCTAACTTATAACTTTGGGCTGGTTCCGAAACAAAAGAGGCAAGAAACTCCAATTCTTGCGAAAACCCTAATTCTGATGTGCAGCAGAACCTCTGCCCCTCACAGCACCTCTACCCTTAGCTCCACTTCAGCCCCTGACTCCAGCTCTGCCTCGTATTCCCCTGCCACCAGTGCGAGAAAGAATAGGAACTTCTGCTCCATCTATGACTGTAATGCAATGCAACAACAGCAGTGGCAACCACAACAATCAGATAATACCAACAGCAACAACTATCTAAAAAACATAGCTATCGTCACGAAGTACTACCTTCACCAACAATTGATGAGCTTCCATTGGTCATCACATCACTGAGTCTTTGGCAGTCTTATGATACGCTGATACCTCGTGCCAGGCTGCAATGAAAATCCATATATGTTATGTCCATAGGAAGAAAGATTCAAATATGGTGTGTTCATGGTACATATACATAAATAGAGGTTAATTGGATCATACATTTTCCACCATTACCCCTGATTCAGTTATTAATAATCCTCTTCCCTCTTGGCGGAAATTAAACCTCCTTCTGTAATTGGTTCCATTCCCTCTGCCCCTGTTACTAGGCATTTCAGGGGGTGGTTGACCGTTGATAAAACCTAAATTATGTTCTTGCGGCATTTGGACCTACTCACGAATATAGATTGGTGTGTGAATAAATGACAGGTGGGGTATCATCATTAAATAGCTTAATCAATTACACAATTCCTTTCACATGTGGAGTGAAAGTTCATCAACCATCAACCACAACATATAGCCCATGAACATTGTTTCAATAGGCTAGGAGGGCATTGTAACGTACCTCGGGCTGAAGTTCTTGCTCAGGCTCATTTGCATGTGCACCATTTGCCTCTCCCAGTGTATCTGCGGGTTCCTGCGCAGATATAAAAGTAAACAGTTAGCAGATTTGTGGCACTTGTTAGTGACAGTTCCATCAATTGCATTTGGTTCCTGAAGTAAGGAACATTAGTAAGCAACAACGTGGAATAAGAAGGACAATGACTTCATCTCCATTGGATGGGGAACTAATTAAATACTACTTACCCTCCTCAACCTGGAACTCCTTCTCACACAGCCTATTGATGCTTGATTAGGCTCAGGATTATTTCTTGTGCATCTGTGGCCATAGGTTCCTTCAGACGAGAACGAGAATAATCAACAAGGTTAGCTACACTGGTAAAGCAACAATGTCAACATATGCGAACAAGGGAGGATTGCACCAATGACAAAACAATGTAGAATATAACATTCTTACTCTCAGCAGCCTCCTTGTAACTGGGGCAGTTGGTGCAGTGGGTGATTCTTCATTGGCATTGGAGGATTCCTTTTACAACAATATAAGTGAATTAATAACAATTGATATAATCTTATTTATCCACTTAACTAGACACTTAGCTTCTATTGCAGCAACACTAAAACATTGAAATTCATGCTTACTCTTAATAATCTGGCCCCCCTGTTACCGAGGCAAGTGTTGCAGCAGGTGATGATTGCTGAGGTTGAGTTGCTCCCGAGGCAGTTCCCTGTGCAGTGGATTCCTACGATATTGCAGAATAGACAGCATAACAATTCAATTACCGTGACCATTAAAGTTCTGTAATTATGGACTCATTATTACTTCACAAACATATCACACATTACCATTCTCAGTCTGCTAGTCCTTGGAACCGTATCATTTGAACCAGTTCCCTACCTTGTAGCGCATTAGAATGCTTCACATCGATTGTGGTTTACATTATAATGCAAAGAATTGAATGAGGTAATGTAATCAAAATTGAAAAAACTTAAAGTAAGTACATTTTTGTAATATAAACACTGAATGGCAAGGGGCAATGTAATGTTACCTTCCTTTTCCTCCTGGGGTTGCCGGCAGCCGCTTCACTGGCTATTGCTGTGGTTGTTGTTGCCGTTGCCTCTGGTGGATTACCACTGACATTAACAAATGAGGGAGTCGAAAATGGGATGTCAGCATCTTCACAATCGGCTGATTCATTGCGGGACCTTGTCCTCCTTGAATTGCTAGATTCAGGAACATCAGTAACAGCTTCATTCAGACCATGGGCCTTCAAATGCATTGGTTCATTTGATTTAGTGTTGTTGTATAGGATTAGCTAGGATTAATAGTACAATTGAGGTCAATGAATCTGTGAATTACCTTCCTCTTCTTACAGGTTGCAATATTGTGTCCAAATCCCATACTTAGTTGACATTGCATCACACGATCAGTTTTTCGCTTCCCCTGGAATCAGATAACATTAATAAGCAGATAAAAGCGATAAGGAGGGTACATATTCATACTACTAACCTGTGAACCTCCTTTCTATCCTTCTTCCTTACGCCTCTGAGTTTGTGGCTTGCCTTTTTTTGGGTCTACATCAGGAGGGTACACTGCAGGAAGGCCACATTCATCCCAGAACATTTTTCCTGGAATTAGATTTATGGCACACCTATAAGTCTTCAAATATGCATCTTTGTGGTACCATGAAGCCACATAGTCCACAACCTTCTGTCTTTCACTCATTATAGTTGCAGCCGCGTGGGGACAAGGTATACCAGTCAACTGCCAAGATCTGCAGGTGCACTCCCTCTTAATTCTGTCTACCACATACCTATTCTCTTCATCAATCAACTCATATTTGCCACTTCCATTAGGCTGCACTGAAAAAGCTGAGGCCAACTCCTTGTTCTTTTCTACCTCTTTGAAAATTTTTGGACCTATGTTCTCATTGAAAGTGGATACAAAGTCCTGCTATCGTGCAAGCCTACACATCATCAGACGTCTGATGTCTTCCAACATAGAGACAATGGACTTATATCGAGCTTCAATGATAAAACAATTGAAAATCTCGCACATATTGTTGTCCACCACATCAGATTTGCACCATGTTTTCTAGTATGCCCTACACCATTGCTTCGGATTGGCGTCCAGAAACTGTTGCTTCGCTTGCTCTGATATATCTGAGAATTCAGTAACCAACTCTTCCAATTCTTGTGGAGTTGTGGCTTTAACGCATCTCCAAAAGTGGGCCTGTAGCTCTTCCCCGCGATTGGCTTTCCTCCACTTGGAAAAAATGTGCCTGGCACACTTTCTATGCTTAGCATATGGAAGTAAGTCTTGTACAGCCCTAACGAGACCCTGGCATCAGACATCATTTGATAAACAGCAGATGTAGGAATCGGTTGTGCCATCATGATGTGTAATACGCCACAATAAATAACAATGTAAAAAGTACAAATACAATGACTATGTGTTCAAAATTGATCAGCCACTCACCTTATGCTGGTCAGAAATAAAAGTCCATCCATTCCCAAGGCCCTGGGGTATACGTAAATCATGCATGAGTTGGCCAAAGAACCACTTCCAGTTGTCTGTGTTCTCAACTTGCACCACGGCCCACGCCAAAGGAAACATCTGGTTGTTGGCATCTCTCCCAACAGCAGCTAGCAGCTGTCCACCTAAAGAACCTTTCAAAAAACATCCATCTACACCAATGATACGCCTGGAACCATTGATAAAACCTTCCTTAGAAAGAGGATGACTCCTTTAAAACTTTGTTAATCCTGTTAATGGCAGTAAAAATGTATAACAGGGCAGATGAAAAATAAGAAATATTACCTGCAACCATTGATGAAACCTTCCTTTAGGGCTTTGAAGCATATGTATAACCTCTTGAATACATGATTCCCAAAGTCATCCTTCACCATGTCAAGCAGCACTGTGCTTCCTGGGTTGTACATCTTCAATGTTTGCAGGTAATCATTGAGTCTCTTGTACTCCTCCTGCACGTCACCCTGAAAAAACTCATGAACAGCTTCTCTGGCACGTCTAGCCATATGCCATGATGTGTTCACTTTGAACTTCTTCCTCGCGGTTTGCACGATATGAGCTGGCCTCATACTCATGGCAGTGGGGCCAATTTTTTCAACCAAATAATCTAAGATGATCTTGTATGTAACACGGGTGTTACTGTTACCACTGCCACAACTATGCTTCTTGTTCATTTTCCTAAGCACCCAAAGGTTATTGGCCTTGTGAAATCTGAACTGAACATAACACTTACACCCCTCCTCCTTGCATTCTGCTCTCAGTCTTTGCTTTTCTATTTTCTTCCACTTGATGTCTCTCCTCAACTGGATGCTTTGTTTATCAAAAGCAGCCTTGGCTTCGTCTCTTGTTTTGAATATCATGCCGCGCTCAAAATGGGGAACCTTGTCTGCCGGATTGAAGTAATATGAAGTCCTCTTCCGCCTGCGACCATCTTCCCCATCACTGTTCTCGCCGTCCAGGAAGCTTCCTTCATCATCCAAAAACTCATAATCTTCCTCCACCCATTTACCCCTCCTGAGAACTGTCAGCTCATCCTCTAGTTCGTCTCCATCTCTAGTATGAGTTATATCCTCCTCTTCTTCATCTCCATTACGAGTTATATCTTCAGATACTTCATCTCCATCATGCACATCACCATTGTCAGCTTGTAAATTGTATGCTTCCTCATCATCATCGGCATCTTCATCACCTATGAATGTGTGAAAGCACATTAAGTTAGAAAGAAACCTTCCATCTACAACTATAAAAACAATAACAACTGCATAAAAACTTGCAAATACATATGGTTGTATAGTGGAAAAGTTCTTAATAGGTACATGACGAGATTTTAATACCTTCACCTCCACCAATGCCATTAGCAACCGCAGCTTCATCATCAGCTTCTGCTCCGTCCTCTATAGCTGCTTCCGCTGTAGATCTTTTACGCCTTCTTTCTCTTATATTTCTACCCACAGCTTCCCTCGCCTTTGCTCTGTACTCTTGTAATTCATTATCTTCAGTATCAATAAAGTTATCAACAGCTGCCCACGCATGGTCCAAATTGTCCTGCGCAAGCTCCCGCTCAGCTAGTATATTCAGCGCACGCAAATGGACTTGATCATTGACAGCACCTTCATCCTGGTTAGGGCCATCATCCTCAGCAAGAACTTCAGTCTGACCCTGTCCATCATCATTCACTTGCTCTTCATGACCTGGAGTGGCTTCATATAGCGGTGCCTCTGGATTGCTACTCTGACCCTGACCCACTTCAGTGACTGGATTTATGTCACCTTCATCACTCCCACCAAACTCATTAAATTGCAACTGTAGTTTATTTACGCCACCAGGTTGGATTTCAACTTCATTTACGGCATTGGGAGGGGGTTGCACCTGTACTTCAACCTCATTAAATGGCTGAGGTTGCAACTGTTCCTCCTCCAGAGCATAATTTGGTGGCAGTGGGATACTATGCCTCCTAACAACATTCACTAGGTTGTCTACTCCCCAATACGGATGCTCCTCCTCCCCGTGCTCTATAAAAAAGTTGCAGTATTGTACTTGCTCAGCTGGTCGAACAGTGGGCCCAGATCCCTATCAGATTCGACAAGAACAAGCTCCTCATCCAGCAAATAACCACGCGCTCTCCCCTTCCTTTTGGTTTTCTTGGGCTCATGGTAGTAAATCCTGGACACATTCTTGAAACCCAAAGTCCCACAGATTATTATAATACCGTGGTAGAAAATTTTGTCCATGTCCGCCTTTATCTCCATGAGGGTTTGAATAGAATATCTGAGCTTCGGGTTCCTAACAAATTCACCCCCAATATAAAACAGCAACTTAGCACGGTCATCTTCCACTTTAGGACAGTCTTCACCATCCATGACTTAGCTGTTGAAAAAAGTGCAACACCAAACTTTAAAAAATGAATTATTTTAAAGATTGTTACTGAAGGAAGACCACTACATACGACAAACATGCATGTGGAGGACCACAACATACAACATAAACTCACAAAAAACGAATGGAAAGCATGTGCATGTCCCTTTCTCAAGCACATATCCATCAAGTACCAACATTGACACAATAGTGTTCCAACACTTTCAACAACGAATGAATTAAAAAGCAAAAGCACTTACCCCGACAGTGACTTGTGACCCTAATTTTGCAGTCGCTAGAATCAACCCTATCCTACCAAAGTTCCTTTCTTCACCCACAAACAGTTACAGACGTGAGCTTCAGTGTACTCTCCCCAGCTCTTCAGTGTGATGCGTCACCTCCCATACCCGTGCCTTTGCTAATTCTATGCTTTCAATGTGTGCTCACTAAGTGCTTTCAATGTGTGTTCACTGAGGGCTTTCAATGTGTGTTTACTAAAGAGCTTGTTTACAATGTGTTAGTCCTTCAGTTTCGTAGACGTTTCCCTTACCCCCATTATCTCTCTCTCCCCCTCCTTCTCTATCTGTCCTTTTAGCCTTAGGAACTTAGAAAAAAATCAACAAATCTACCGCCCACTCGGAACAATGAAGGAACAACGTTTAGTTCATTGTCCAACATCAAACAGCATCGTATTAACCGGTTCCACAAGTTCCAAATGGCTGGGCGTGTGCGTGTGCCTCCCCCCCCCCCCCTCCTCACATAGGTTGTATCGCCCCAGGTCCCACAACTTTTGAACGAGGCGCAGCGTGAAGTCATCCAACTCGGGCGGGAAAATTCCCGCCTAATCCTGGGACTGTCGGTGGGAGACAAAAGATGGTGGTGGGCCAACATCAAACGGCATCGTATTAACCGGTTCCACAAGTT
>JAKUCV010001225.1:31401-88534 GCA_028386065.3 Turnera subulata | reverse complement strand
CCTAGTTGTATACATCCAGTCATTGCAGTGGTTATTCCAGTAGTCCATGTTGTTTCTGTTTCCTCGTCATGTATTGTTTTTACTATGTTTGTCACGTCTTTTGTATAAGATAGAAGTCGACCTGAGCTAACAACTTCTAATCATGTACTTAGCTCACGTATATTATTTTAATATACTTCCCGGTTTCGACCAAAAAAAAAGAAAAGAAGAAGACAATCAGTTTCTAACCAATTTGTTGCTACCACATTTACTAGTCTCTCTCTCTTTGTCCAACAAAAAAAAATCGTCAACAAAAAAACAAATAATTCCTAATCAGCTTGTCCCTCTCTCTCTCTTGGTGCTACGATGACATTATTTCATAGCTGCAAAAAAAATTATAGGTCTGTAGACTACTTAATTGATAACATTCTCCATAATATCTAGGTGTAGACTGTAGTTTTTATGATAACTCCACTAAATTTGTTGGCTTTCACTTTCTGGTACAAGAGCATTTTTTCCCACTTTTTATCGTCATAAAAGAATTAAAGAGGATAAGAAGAAACGTTGTTGTCTATCTGTTTATAATATTAGACAAAAATATATATCATACACCACTCGTCAACAATTGAAGGAAAGCAAGAAACAATCACACATACTGAAAGAAAAATTACGTAGAGAAAGGGAAGCAAAAGTCACATTCATAGAAGGAAAATGCCACAAATATACAATACAAACATAGTACATGATCACATCCAGGCAATTGCTCTATTGTATATGTGATCAATATACAATTTATGTATGCATGCAACGGCTGATCATCACTGTAGGGCTTCACTCAACTCAAGCCATAAGGAAATTGCACAGAAACAACAAATCAAGAAAGCGCACAACAAATACAATTAAACATAGTTAATAAGCTAAAAGAATGAAGTCACAAACAGGGGCCTTACAGTATTCAATCTCTCTCTCTTTGTCCAACAAAAAAGAAATTTGTATTCAACGACTATGAACAATTCTTATAATTATCATCAAGAATAATAACACATGCATATGAAAAAAAATTAGGGAAGAGAGCAAATAGTGCTAGTGTAATATGCCCAAAAGCCAATCATTAGATGATTGTATATAGTCATGTATATACATTAAGGTTATTCCAATAAATATGTTTATGTGATAAACGCTTGCACATAGTTATAACCCTAGAATATCTCATATTCTTAAAATGTCCTTAGTCGATTATTATTATGGATGGGTTGTAATAATAAATTAAGACTAGCGTATGTTGAGAATTATATGAGATATGAATTCTACATACGGGTACAAGTTAGAGAACTTGTGGTCTGGACTAACCCGACATAAGAACACTACATGGAACGTTATATGATTGTCATTAGTGATTCTTATATGTATTGTCCTTAGACCAGAGAACGTCAAGGTTCCCAACATGTGAGTCATGTACTTTGATATTACTCTTGGCTATTCGTGACTGAGTAGACCTTAGTGTAATCATTGCGTATATGATATAATGTGTAGTGGGTTTTGTGTGATCAAGATGGGATTCGTCCAACCCTTATAACGGGTATATTATCAGATGGGCCTCTTGATAGAGTTGAACTGTAAATGCATGGCCATGCTCGGATTATGTGATATGGTGATATCATTAGTATCCGCTTTACACAGTTAACTCGGGGATCAAGAAACTTAGATTAAACATATACGAGATTGATTTATTCCATGTCTCGTGTTTAGTCTTGATAATGTGACGAAAGGATAATGACATGTTTCCGAGATATAATGAATCAGTACTGATCTTTTCGTTTGGGTAGCAATGATGTGTTGCTAGACGCCGCTCATTGTTTATAATTGTAAATGAGTTTACAATTATTGTCAAACGTTACAAGTCCCTACAGGGTCACACACTTAGAACTGTTGATTCGAGCTGGTGGTTAAACCATGGTTGGACCGTGGTTCGTCCAGGTATTTGAGCTAGTGGTTAGACCATGGTTGGACTATGGTTGGAACGGGTCGTTTAGGTTGGTTCGGTTTAATAGTTACCGGAATTATTGAACTTGAATTATTGTCCCAAAGGCATGAAAGGATATGTTGTTTTATATATATGTTGATATATATAATTGAGTTAGTGGAGACATGATCATGTAGTTGGTTGTGACTAAAGTATAGATAATGGAAAACACAATTATGCATGATAAGATGTATGTATGATTGGTTGGCCATTTTCTATATTAACTAAGATGTAAACAAATATGTGATATATGTAAGAGTGTGTAGGATGAGCAGATTTTGAGAGCTCAACACACGAACACATTCACAAGAGTTGTGAGGAAAACACTCTAGGCTCTCTTGCTCTCAGAAATTCTGCAGCTAGCACTGCGGTTCGAGAGTGCTCGAGTTAGTGATCGTGAGACGGTTGCTAGCAGTCATCAACGGTTCGTGTGGATACCGTAGAAGTCGGATTTCTATCCAGTTCTTGTTGATTCGTATCATCAGTTGAGTGAAAGATCTCAACCAAACCAGGTATGAAATTTTTGTTATTCGGTTTACCCCGTTTCACATGGATCCTCCATTAGTTCCGGGTTTTTCCGCTGCGCATATTATTTCTTTGTTTGCATACCCGGTCACTTACAGTGGTAGCAGAGCCTCTTATGAAACACTAAACCGAATTAGTTGTTTATATGTATGATATGATATATGTGATATGGCTTGATCATGATAGTATAAGCAACATAAATTGATCATAGTTTATTATGCTTATGTTGATTGTATGTTTAAACTAGATCATTATGATTCTCATATATGTGATATGTTGAAGTCGGATCGGTAAAATTTGACAGCAAGCTCTTGATTGGTATATGAATTCAATCAAAGTGTGTTTTCGGTAGGAAGTCGAATGAGTTCGACAAGGTTGATTGAATGGTATATGATACCAAAACATCGATGTTTAAGATGTAAACTTCGATGTTCTCTTGGGTCGATAATCCGCCGAGGGGTTCAAACATCGATGTTTAAGTTCAAACATCGATGTTCAAAGTCAAAACATCGAAACATTGATGTTCTGAACATTCGACCAATTGTTTGGAGTTCCAGAAACTTTAAACATCGATGCTTAAGGGTTAAACATCGATGTTCTGGAATCCAGAAACTTCAAACATCGATGCTGAAGTGTCAACATCAACGTTCTGGTATTCTGAAACACCAAACATCGATGTTCTGAGATTCTGCCAACTTACTTAAAGTTTCAGAATTCTCAAATATCGATGTTCTAGGGGTAAACATCGATGTTCTGAAATTCTGCCAAATAGTTTGGAGTTCCAGATTCTCAAAACATCGATGTTCTGAGTCAAACATCGATGTTCTTGTTTTGCCGATTGTCGGCCGCGTAGTCAAAACATCGATGTTTATGGAAATAATTCGGTGACAAGCACTCATCTATGCTTAGATCAACACTTGGTAGGTTTGACAAAGCAAAGTGCCAATGTTTATCCTAGCAAGATGCTAAATATTAAGTTCCTCTTGTGTTGCCTTCCATTGATAAGCACTCATCATTGCTTAGATCAACACTTGGTAGGTTTTGCCAAAGCAAGGTGCCAATGTTTATCCTAGCAAGGTGCGATGGGATAATTGTAATATCCAAACTGCTTATTATGGGTTGAACTTAACTAGGTCATTTCAATTGGATTGAGGACTTAGAGGCAAAGAGTTGAGCTAAGTCTATGAGATTGACAAGAACAAGTGTTGTTCACTCAACTTTCCAAGAGTTACATGAGATGTAACTGACAAGAGTTGTCTACCTAGAAAACTATGATGTAAGCGATCAGCCAAAGCTGACTTGTGGTGAAATATGGATCTTGGCCTACTTATCATTATCTTGATTCATAGTAGGAGCATCATTTAATAGAATTCCTTGTTAAATGATTTTATGTATGCATGACTCTGATTTTTGTGAGTTGATCATTGTTGTAGAATAATCATGGCACAAAACACAAGTACACTATCACTGCGATCTATCCTAGAGATGGAAAAACTTAATGGGAATAACTTCCTTAAGTGGCATTGCAATTTGAGGATAGTCCTTAAACAAGAAAAGAAATTGTATGTCCTTGAAGGGCCTGTTCCTATTAAACCGGCACCTAATGCTCCTAGGGCGGAAAGAGATGCTTACAATAAGCATGTCGATGAGGCATTGGATGTCGCTTGCCTTATGCTTGTTAACATGGACGCTGAGCTTCAGAAGAAACATGAGAACTTGGGTACTTTCGATATGATCGAACACCTGAAAATGCTCTTTGAAGAGCAAGCTAGGCATGAGAGGTACGAGACCTCAAAGGCAATGTTCCAATGCAAGATGGCTGAGTCATCACCAGACAAGCCTCATGTGCTCAAGATGATTGGATACATTGAGAGCCTTGAGGGTCTGGGTTTTCCTTTGCAGAAGGAGTTGGCTGTTGTTCTAGTCCTGCAATCGTTGTCGGATAGTTACAGCCAATTTGTCATGAATTTCAGTATGAATCATCTTGACAAATCCTTGTCTGAGTTGCTTAACATGTTAGGAACAGTTGAGCAAGAGATGAAGACAAATAAATCCAACAGCATATTTATGGTTGGAAATAGCAAAGGAAAGGGAAAAGGCAAGAAGAAGAAATCTGCCAAAAAGTTTGGTTCTTCTTCTTCACAAGTGCTGAAACCCGAAGGCGGTGTTGCAAAGGAAGGACAATGTTTCCATTGTAAGAAACCTGGCCATTGGAAGCATAATTGCCCTATTTACCTAGAGGAGGTGAAGAAACAGAAGGGAAGTAAGACTTCCACTTCAGGTATTCCTGTTGTAGAAGCTAATATTTCTATCTCTGCATCATGTGTTTTTGATACCGGATATGGTTCTCACATTTGTGTAAATGTGCATGATCTGAGAAAGAGTAGAAGATTAGAAAAGGATGAGATAGACCTGCACGTTGGGAATGAAGCAAGAGTTGCTGCATTAGCCGTAGGAACTTACTATCTATCCTTACCGAGTGGTTTGGTTTAAGAACTTGACGATTGTTATTATGTACCTACCATAAGCAGGAATTTGATTTCTGTTTCTTGTCTGGACAAGAAAGGTTTTTCTTTTGTAATAAAGAACAACTATTGTTCTATTTATTTCAATGATATTTATTATGGTGTTACATATTTGAGCAATGGTTTGTACGTTCTAAACCTAGAAACACCAATCTATAACATTAATACGAAGAAGGTTAGATTAAATGATTCTAATGAAACCTTTCTCTGGCATTGTCTATTGGGCCATATAAACGAGACTCGTATTTCTAAACTCCATAAAGATGGAAATTTAGACTCATTTGATTTTGAATCATATGAGACATGTGAGTCATATTTATTAGGCAAAATGACGAAGGCTCCTTTTGCTGGTAAAGGTGAAAGAGCTTCGGACTTGTTAGGTCTTATACATTCTGATGTATGCGGACCTATGTCAACACAGGCTAGAGGTGGATTTCAATACTCCATTACATTTACTGATGACTGCAGTAGATATGGCTATGTGTATCTAACGAAACACAAGTCAGAATCCTTTAAAAAGTTCAAAAAATTCAAGAATGAAGTACAGAATCAACTCAGCAAGAGTACTAAAATGCTTCGATCTGATCGAGGAGGTGAATACTTAGATCAAAATTTTCTTGATCATCTAAAGGAATGTGGTATAGTATCACAACTTACTCCACCAAGAACACCTCAATGGAATGGTGTATCCGAAAGGAGGAATAGAACTTTGTTAGACATGGTTCGTTCTATGATGTGTCAAGCTAACCTTCCTTCTTCTTTTTGAGGACATGCAATATTGAGTGTTGCATTTACACTTAACCGTGTTCCATCTAAATCGGTTGAAAAGATACCACATGAGATATGGACTGGGAAGCGTCCCAATTCGTTTTTTATGAGGATTTGGGGTTGTGAGGCTTTCGTGAGACGAGAAGCTTCAGATAAACTCGGCCCTAAATCGGGCAAATGCCTCTTTGTTGGATATCCTAAGGAAACTAAAGGATATTATTTCTATAATCCCACAGAGCACAAAGTGTTTGTTGCTCGTACTGCTATTTTTCTAGAAAGAGAATTTATTTCTAGAGAGATCAGTGGGAAGAAAATAGAATTTGAAGAAGTTCGAGATATAGAGGCTGAGATGGAACAAGGACAGGAACCACGAGTTATTGTGGGTGAGAATCATGTACCTGTAACACACGGACCGCGTAGGTCTGATAGGACTCGGTATGAGCCTGAGAGATAAAGATTTCTTATGACTCATACTGGAGACGTGATGCTCATAGATGAGGATGAGCCCACTTCCTATCAGCAAGCTATTACGGGTCCAGACTCTAAGAAGTGGCTAGAAGCCATGAATTCGGAGATGGAATCCATGTATGAAAACATGGTATGGACCTTGGTTGATCCACCTGAAGGGGTAAAACCCATAGGGTCAAATGGGTCTTTAAGGAAAAGACCGACATGGATGGTAATGTGATTACCTTTAAAGGGCGATTGGTTGCGAAAGGTTACAAGCAAGTTCATGGTATTGACTATGATGAAACTTTCTCGCCAGCTGCCATGGTTAAATCCATCCGGATTCTATTGCCTATAGCAACATACCATGATTATGAGATATGGCAGATGGATGTCAAAATCGTTTTCCTTAATGGAAATCTTTTAGAGGATGTGTACATGACACAACCTGAACGTTTTGACACTCCAAAGAATGCTAATAAGGTATGTAAGGAGTTGGAATCTTCGTTTTAATGAAGTGATCAAAGAGTTTGGTTTCATTAAAAATGAAGATGAGCCATGTGTTTACAAGAAGGTTAGTGGGAGCACTATCGTTTTCCTACTGTTGTATGTTGACGACATTCTACTCATTGGGAAAGATATTCCTTCACTACAGTCTTTAAAGACTTGGTTAGGAAAGAATTTCTCAATGAAGGACTTAGGAGAAGCTGCCTATGAGTTAGGCATAAAAATCTATAGAGATAGATCCAAAAGACTTCTTGGACTAAGTCAAAGTACTTATATTGACAAGGTGCTAAAGAGGTTTAGCATGCAAGATTCCAAGAAAGGTTTCTTGCCCATGTCACATGGCATATCTCTCTCAAAGTATCAATGTCCTAGTACATCTAAGGAGAGAGAACAAATGAGTAAGATCCCTTATGCATCTGCTATAGGATCTATCATGTATGCCATGCTATGATCCCGATGAATGTCACTGGACAGCGGTTAAGAATATCCTTAAGTACTTGAGAAGAATTAAGGATGCATTCATTGTGTACGGAAGCATTGATGAGCTTGTTGTAAAGGGTTACACAGATGCTAGCTTCCAAACTGACAGGGATGACTTTAGATCACAGTCAGGATATGTGTTTTGTCTAAGAGGCTGTTCGGATTAAGAAGTTCGTAACTGAACTTGGGGTGGTTCCGAGCATTCACAGTCCGATTGAGCTCTATTATGACAACAATGGGACAATCGCACAGGCTCAAGAATCGAGATATCACCAAAGATCCAAACATATACTCCGACGCTATCATCGCATTAGAGAGATCGTTGATAGAGGCGATGTCAGGCTGTGCAAAGTTCCTTCTGAGAACAATGTAGCAGATCCATTGACTAAGTGGCTCACACAGCAGAAGCATGATAGTCATATTGCATCCATTGGTAATAGATACATGGATGATTGGCTTTAGTGCAAGTGGGAGATTGCTAGTGTAATATGCCCAAAAGCCAATCATTGGATGATTGTATATAGTCATGTATATACAGTAAGGTTATTCCAATAAATATGTTTGTGTGATAAACGCTTGCACATATTTATAACGCTAGAATATCTCATATTCTTAAAATGTCCCCAGTCGATTATTATTATGGATGGGTTGTAATAATAAATTAAGACTAGCGTATGTTGAGAATTATATGAGATATGAATTCTACATACGGGTACAAGTTAGAGAACTTGTGGTCTGGACTGACCCGACATAAGAACACTACATGGAACGTTATATGATTGTCATTAGTGGTTCTTATATGTACTGTCCTTAGACCTGAGATCATCAAAGTTCCCAACATGTGAGTCATATACTTTGATATTACTCTTGGCTATTCGTAACTGAGTAGACCTTAGTGTAATCATTGGGTATATGATATAATGTGTAGTGGGTTTTGTATGATCAAGATGGGATTCGTCCAACCCCCTTATAACGGGTATGTTATCAGATGGGCCTCTTGATAGAGTTGAACTGTAAATGCATGGTCATGCTCGGATTATGTGATATGGTAATATCATTAGTATCCGCTTTACACAGTTAACTTGAGGATCAAGAAACTTAGATTAAACATATATGAGATTGACTTATTCCATGTCTCGTGTTTAATCTTGATAATGTGACGAAAGGATAATGACATGTTTCCGAGGCATAATGAATCAGTACTGATCTTGTCGTTTGGGTAGCAATGATGTGTTGCTAGACGCCGCTCATTGTTTATAATTGTAAATGAGTTTACAGTTATTGCCAAACGTTACAAGTGCCTATAGGGTCACACACTTAGAACTGTTGATTTGAGCTGGTGGTTCAACTATGGTTGGACGGTGGTTCGACTAGGTATTTGAGCTAGTGGTTAGACCATGGTTGGGCCGGGTCGTTTGGGGTGGTTCGGTTCAATAGTTACCAGAATTATTGAACTTGAATTATTGTCCCAAAGGCATAAAAGGATGTGTTGTTTTATACATATGTTGATATATATAATTGAGTTAGTGGAGACATTATCATGTAGATGACTGAGACTAAAGTATAGATAATGGAAAACACAATTATGCATGATAAGAGGTATGTATGATTGGTTGGCCATTTTCTATATTAACTAACATGTAAACATATATGAAACGCTCGTGCCCCAATTTATGATTATAAACTAGAATTTAAATATAAAATGACCAAACTACCCTTATCATTCTCAGGACACGAAAATCATCAACTAAACACCCGTATCCCAAAATATCTAATTAAATTATTTAAAGCATGTGAAAAGACTAAATTTCCCTTTCTACCCGGGAAATCATCATTTAATTATGCAATATATCATACAATATGTAATACAGTTCGAGTATGCAGCGGAAGACAAATACATAAACAAATATGAATGTATTGCACCCTATGGATCCGACCAGGGGAGGAAAGCACCGCCACCAGCTGATATGCACCACTGCTCAACGAACAGCTAACCTGTAAAAGTCTGTGAGGGGGTGAGACCAACCACTGTCTCACCGCAAACAAATAAACCAGTGTATACAAATACAAATCAACTACAAGTACACCGGCATCAGGCAACAGCAACCACAATGCACAAATAAGTCACAATGAACAATTCAAGTCATCATCAGACTTCAAACCAACACTGATGTTTAATCACTTTGTTATCATTGTACTTTATTGTTATTAGGGTTGAATATTTTATTAGGATTTAGTATTTTATTAGGGCCCTCTACTGTGTGCGTCAAGCTCGGTCCCGTCTCATGAGACAACCAGGGCATAAGCCCAATATAATCAGGGCAAGGCCCAATACAATTAGTGAGAGAGAGGGATAGACAGAGAGAAAGAGGGAGGTAGAAAAGGGGAGATAGAAAGAGGGAGGTAGAACCGGTCATCACAGACCCATATGCTAAACCGCATATACCATGCTAAACCGCATGAAATCCCGAGGAGTATCACTTCCCGCTCGAACCAACCAGTAAACAGCCCCACAGTAGAATTATTATAGTATGTTATTCTCAATTATGCTTAAAGAGTTGTGCCATACGTTATGATCAAACATCTTATCCTCAAGTTCGGGCCTTCAGCCCTCAAGTCACCACACGAATCACAAAGTCATATATCATTTCTTAATCAAAACAACATATCATGCTCAACTAGTATACCATATCATATAGGCTCACAGTTCACATAATTAGGCACTCAACAACAAAGATATCATCATCATGATACACCGTGCAAAAACAACATCAATATAACAGGCATACACACATACAGCTTTAAATGCCAAAGAAATGTTATCAGTTAATGAACCACAACAAATAACCGAGTATTGTAGGCAGTACGCATACAAAGGTTTATATGTCCTCACATGGGCCATATTAACTGCCTCGGAACCGAAGCCTTGTTCTGCTTCAGCTCTCCTATATTTATAACAAAATACAACACATAAGGTTCACATCAACTATGGTGAATGTATATGCTAATACAGTGACTATAACGATATGTCCTCTTTATTCCTTAAGCCTGATTAAAACAGATCATAGGTCTAAGCCCGTCCAATCTTACAATCTTAGCCCAAAACTAAAAGTCCGCTTATGCTCAGATATAAAGTTTTATCTACCTTTGGGCCTAAGGCCCATATCCATAATAGTTACCGAGTTTAATTATCCATTGGGCCTAAAGCCCATTCCCATAATAGTCATTGGGCCTAAAGCCCATACACACTCCGCTTAACATTTATTGGGCCTAGACTCGGCCCGTTAACATAATCGTGACAATTTGAACTCCCGAGCCCAACCTTTTCTGCCTAACGGTTCTAAACGCGTCAGAAATATATTCCGGCCACGCACTCTCAACTCGCAACTCCCGAATTCCACTAAAGTTCATTTATTACATAATGCACATATTAAATGCATTTACACTACAAGATAGTCCAAGAACTGAAATTCGCATCAAACCCCGAGAATTACCACGTAATGCCGAAAAGACACTGTCTTGCCGGAACAGCACCCGAGCCCTCACCGGAAAATTCCCGTACTCGCCGGATTCCGATCAACCTCGCCGGAAATTCTCCAAAATTGCCAAACACATCCCGAATAGCACTGCCGAACTCGAAATCCCAAAAACCAACATCAAAACTCAATCAAACAACAACCACAGCCTTATATCGATCTAAGAAACTAGTTAAAGGTATTGAATCCTTACTCAGAAAAAGAACTCGCTGCCTACCACCGAATCTACCAGAATCCATTGGACAACAACTGTTCGAGCCTCTGCCCGAACAACATAGGACAGACAATCAGCTCCCATTCGACCGAGCACCATCACTGAGGCAGCAAGCAATCGCTGGCAACGAACCCTACACCGGCCATCAACCTCAAACCACCCCCTCGTCGTCGCATCCATCGCGACCAGAACCGTCATCAGCAACCATCACACTCGCGCCGTCAACAAAATAAAAATCCCAATTCAAAACAGTTATCCACCATATCCCGCAGCCAAGAGAAGCGAAAGGAAAGAAAGAAGAACGGAAAAGAGGGCGGCGGCTTACCGAACACTATGCGACGGTGGAGGCGGCTTGCACTCCCTGCCTCGACCCCGACCACGCACAGACCAGTGCGCAAACTCCTCCACCATGCGAGGATGGCGGCGGCGCTACCAGGTAGACAGGAGAAGAAGAAGGCCAACATCGGGGTAAACGGAAGAGGAGATGACGATGAATCGGGGATGTGGAGAACACAAAAAAAGAAGAAAAGAAGAGGGGGAAAGGAAGAGATAAGGAGACGACACCATTGAGAGAAACCCAGGAAGAGGAGAGGAAAAATCGGGTGGAAATCGTGGGGAGGAGAGGGAGACCCGGTCGGCGGCTCCGGAAAAAGGAAGGGGAGGAAAAGAAAAGAGAGGAGAGAGGGAGAAAGAGATGATTTTTGTACCACCACTCTAGGGTTATGGTTTAATCGCAACGCAAAACGGCGTCGTTTTTTCCAAACGACATCATTTCGAGTACAACTCCCTCCTCTAGTCAACCCTCAAGTCAAAACACACTACTATGTTTTATCTTTTGGTTCATCCAAAACTACGTAGTTTTAAGTAAAACTACTCTACACCATGTGTTGTACCCTAAAACACAAATAGATTCCGTAAAAACACGAAATTAGGATTAAATCCAACATGTATAAAATATTTCCATGGAAAATAAATTAAGAAAATTAATTTTCCTGGCAAAAAATCCCAGAAATTCTACAAGGGTAGAATTGGAATTTAACTTCCAAAAATTCCGAAAATTCCATAAAAATTAAATACCGAGAATTTTACACACTTAACAAAATTTCGTCCTGGAAATTTACATAATAAGTCAAGCAACAAAGTGCTTAACTGTCACAAACAAGGATTATCCAATGCCAAAGTACAGTCGGCCAAAACTACCAAGTAGAACCATCATGTCCATCAATCACATTTCAAGGTAAGAACTCCAATATACCTAGTCAATCATCGACTTTAGCCAAACATGATAATTAAAGCTTATGATCAAAGCACTAACCCAAGAGTTTTATCCAATCATCGTTACCACTGATAATACTAGAATCCATAAACAATTCCATTTATCATCACTCAGCCAAATATATCCAAACTTTTAGCACATTAAGCATATTCTCAGAAATCAAAACCCAAAATTGTTACCTAAGTAACAAGATCATAACTCCCATTGTGAATATCCCAAGAGCAAAAATCCATAATATATATTTCAGGTTCTAATCCTCAAAGTATTTCCTTTTTCACACACCAATTCAGCCAAAATCATATATAACCCGGTTCACACCTTAGCACTAGAAACCAAACATTACCCAGATATGATAGCTATAATTCCAAAACGTAGATTCCTCAAGTCTCAAACATGCTTCCATAACTCATACTCTAAAATCTATTCCCCAAGCCATACTAACATAAACATCAAAGTTTCTTCGTCAAAGAACTTATAACATCACTGTATCTCTCATCAGATCATTAGCTAACTAGCATTTGTTTTGCAATTCCCGAGATCACCTCAAATCAAACCTCAATGTAAACATACTTCCACATCCTCATCCGGCACATGAACTATAACCTCAACAAAGATTCGTGATCAAAACCTTTTTTATTACAATCACCATTAATAACTCAAATCTCAACAAGGTTAATTACCTCAAGTATCATTAAAAAATTTTTCCCAAGTATACCATTAGATCAACCTCTAATTAATTCGAGAAGTTTTCAACTCGAACAAGATTAAATCCATATAATCATTTCACAAGTAAATTCAAATCGTCAAGTTCAACAAAATCAAGACCACAAATAACATGATCACCAAAATTACAAGAGTCATATCCACGGGTATCACTTCAAATCATCTCTTGGCAGATATATCATCCAAAAGCAAAACCGATGTTTCCTACTTGTTTTGGCCAGTTCCACACAGACAGGAAATATAAGCAACGAGTCAAGAGTCTACACCGACTCTGACAAAATGTGGATATTCCACAAAAATAAACTTTGCTACAGCCTAAGCTGTAAAAGGCAAGCATGTCATTTGAACGACAATACCGGGTCATTCCGACCCTCAGCAGGTGCGTGTCCTCCACCGGATCCATAGTACGACACACTATATGAATGCATATGACAATGCAACAAACAATACAAATAGGAGCAGACATATGCATAGAGGATCACAAAACACCTCAGAACTTTCCCAAGGATCTACAGCCTGCTCCGCTACCAACTGAAATGCCCGTGCCCCAATTTATTAATATAAAATAAAATTTAAATATAAAATGACCAAACTGCCCTTATCATTCCCGGGACACGAAAATCATCAACTAAACACTTGTATCCCAAAATATCTAATTAAATTATTTAAAGCATGTGAAAAGACTAAATTGCCTTTTCTACCCGGGATACGGCACAAATAAGATAATCATTATTTAATTACGCAATATATCATACAATATGTAATACAGTTCGAGTATGCAGCGGAAGACAAATACATAAACAAATATGAATGTAATGCACCCTATGGATCTGACCCGGGGAGGAAAGCAACGCCACCTACTGATATGCACCACTGCTCAACGAACAGCCAACCTGTAAAAGTCTGTGAGGGGGTGAGACCAACCACTGTCTCACCTCAAACAAATAAACCAGTGTATACAAATACAAATCAACTACAAGTACACTGGCATCAGGCAACAGCAGCCACAATGCACAAACAAGTCACAATGAACAATTCAAGTCATCATCAGACTTCAAACCAACACTGATCTTTAATCACTTTGTTATCATTGTACTTTATTGTTATTAGGGTTGAATGTTTTATTAGGATATAGTATTTTACTAGGGCCCTCTACTGTGTGCGTCAAGCTCGGTCCCGTCTCATGAGACAACCAGGGCATAAGCCCAATATAATCAGGGCAAGGCCCAATACAATTAGTGAGAGAGAGAGATAGACAGAGAGAAAGAGGGAGGTAGAAAGGGGAGATAGAAAGAGGGAGGTAGAACCGGTCATCACAGGCCCATATGCTAAACAACATATACCATGCTAACCCGCATGAAATCCCGAGGGGTATCACTTCCAGCTCGAACCAACCGGTCAACAGCCCCACAGTAGAATTATTACAGTATGTTATTCTCAATTATGCTTAAAGAGTTGTGCCATACGTTATGACTAAACAGGATTGTGTGGTTTTAATATCTTATCCTCAAGTCCGGGCCTTCAGCCCTCTAGTCACTACACGAACCACAAAGTCATATATCATTTCTTAATCATAACAACATATCATGCTCAACTAGCATACCATATCATATAGGATCACAGTTCACATAATTAGGCACTCAACAACAAAGATATCATCATCATGATACACCGTGAAAAATCAACATCAACACAACAGGCATACACACATACAGCTTTAATTTCCAAACAAATGTTATCACATAATGAACCACAACAAATAACCGAGTATTGTAGGCAGTACGCATACAAAGGTTTATCTGTCCTCACCTGGGCCATATTAACTGCCTCAGAACCGAAGCCTTGTTCTGCTTCAGCTCTCCTATATTTATAACAAAATACAACACATAAGGTTCACATCAACTATGGTGAATGCATATGCTAATACAGTGACTATAACGATATGTCCTCTTTATTCCTTAAGCCTTACAATTTAAGCCCGTCCAATCTTACAATCTTAGCCCAAAACTAAAAGTCCGCTTAAGCTTAGATATAAAGTTTTATCTACCTTTGGGTCTAAGGCCCACATCCATAATAGTTACCGAGTTTAATTATCCATTGGGCCTAAAGCCCATTCCCATAATAGTCATTGGGCTTAAAGCCCATACACACTCCGCTTAACATTTATTGGGCCTAGACTCGGCCCGTTAACATAATCGTGACAAATTGAACTCCCGAGCCCAACCATTTCGGCCTAATGGTTCTAAACGCGTCAGAAATATATTCCGGCCACGCACTCTCAACTCGCAACTCCCGAATTCCACTAAAGTTCATTTATTACATAATGCACATACTAAATGCATTTACACTACAAGATAGTCCAAGAACCGAAATTCGCATCAAAGCCCGAGAATTACCACGTAATGCCGAAAAGACACTGTCTTGCCGGAACAGCACCCGAGCCCTCACCGGAAAATTCCCGTACTCCCCGGATTCCGATCAACCTCGCCAGAAAATCTCAAAAATTGCCAAACACATCCCGAATAGCACTGCCGAACTTGAAATCCCAAAAACCAACATCAAAACTCAAGCAAACAACAACCACAGCCTTATATCGATCTAAGAAACTAGTTAAAGGTGTTGAATCCTTACTCAGAAAAAGAACTCACTGCCTACCACCGAATCTACCAGAATCCATTGGACAACAACAGTTCGAGCCTCTGCCCGAACAACACAGCACATACAACCAACTCCCATTCGACCGAGCATCATCACTGAGGCAGCAAGCAATTGCCGGCAACGAACCCTACACCGGCCATCAACCTCAAACCACCCCCTCCTCGTCGCATCCATCGCGACCAGAACCGTCATCAGCAACCATCACACTCGCGCCGTCAACAAAATAAAAATCCCAATTCAAAACAGTTATCCACCACATCCCGCAGCCAAGAGAAGCGAAAGGAAAGAAAGAAGAACGGAAAAGAGGGCGGCGGCTTACCGAACACTATGCGATGGTGGCGGCGGCTTGCACTCTCTGCCTCGACCCCGACCACGCACAGACCAATGCGCAAACTCCTCCACCATGCGAGGATGGCGGCGGCGCTAACAGGTAGACAGGAGAAGAAGAAGGCCAACATCGGGGTAAACGGAAGAGGAGATGACGATGAATCGGGGATGTGGAGAACACAAAAAGAGAAGAAAAGAAGAGGGGGAAAGGAAGAGATAAGGAGACGATGCCATTGAGAGAAACCCAGGAAGAGGAGAGGAAAAATCGGGTGGAAATCATGGGGAGGAGAGGGAGACCCGGTCGGCGGCTTGGGAAAAAGGAAGGGGAGGAAAAGAAAAGAGAGGAGAGAGGGAGAAAGAGATGATTTTTATACCACCACTCTAGGGTTATGGTTTAATCGCAACGCAAAACGGCGTCGTTTTTTTCCAAACGACGTTATTTCGAGTACAACTCCCTCGTCTAGTCAACCCTCAAGTCAAAATACACTACTATGTTTTATCTTTTGGTTCATCCAAAACTACGTAGTTTTAAGCAACCACAATGCACAAATAAGTCACAATGAACAATTCAAGTCATCATCAGACTTCAAACCAACACTGATGTTTAATCACTTTGTTATCATTGTACTTTATTGTTATTAGGGTTGAATGTTTTATTAGGATTTAGTATTTTATTAGGGCGCTCTACTGTGTGCGTCGAGCTCGGTCCCGTCTCATGAGACAACCAGGGCATAAGCCCATTATAATCAGGGCAAGGCCCAATACAATTAGTGTGAGAGAGAGAGATAGACAGAGAGAAAGAGGGAGGTAGAACCGGTCATCACAGACCCACATGCTAAACCGCATGTACCATGCTAACCCGCATGAAATCCCGAGGGGTATCACTTCCAGCTCGAACCAACCGGTCAACAGCCCCACAGTAGGATTATTATAGTATGTTATTCTCAATTATGCTTAAAGAGTTGTGCCATACGTTATGATTAAACAGGATTGTGTGGTTTTAATATCTTATCCTCAAGTCCGGGCCTTCAGCCCTCAAGTCACTACACGAACCACAAGGTCATATATCATTTCTTAATCATAACAACATATCATGCTCAACTAGCATACCATATCATATAGGCTCACAGTTCACATAATTAGGCACTCAACAACAAAGAAATCACCATCATGATACACCGTGCAAAAACAACATCAACACAACAGGCATACACACATACAGCTTTAAATGCCAAACAAATGTTATCACTTAATGAACCACAACAAATAACCGAGTATTGTAGGCAGTACGCATACAAAGGTTTATATGTCCTCACCTGGGCCATATTAACTGCCTCGGAACCGAAGCCTTGTTCTGCTTCAGCTCTCCTATATTTATAACAAAATACAACACATAAGGTTCACATCAACTATGGTGAATGCATATGCTAATACAGTGACTATAACGATATGTCCTCTTTATTCCTTAAGCCTGATTAAAACAGATCATAGGTCTAAGCCCGTCCAATCTTACAATCTTAGCCCAAAACTAAAAGTCCGCTTAAGCTTAGATATAAAGTTTTATCTACCTTTGGGTCTAAGGCCCATATCCATAATAGTTACCGAGTTTAATTATCCATTGGGCCTAAAGCCCATTCCCATAATAGTCATTGGGCCTAAAACCCATACACACTCCGCTTAACATTTATTGTGCCTAGACTCGGCCCGTTAACATAATTGTGACAATTTGAACTCCCGAGCCCAACCTTTTCGGCCTAACGGTTCTAAACGCGTCGGAAATATATTCCGGCCACGCACTCTCAACTCGCAACTCCCGAATTCCACTAAAGTTCATTTATTACATAATGCACATATTAAATGCATTTACACTACAAGATAGTCCAAGAACCGAAATTTGCATCAAAGCCCAAGAAATACCACATAATGCCGAAAAGACACTGTCTTGCCGGAACAGCACCCGAGCCCTCACCGGAAAATTACCATACTCGCCGGAATCCGATCAACCTCGCCGAAAAATCTCCAAAATTGCCAAACACATCCCGAATAGCACTGTCGAATTCGAAATCCCAAAAACCAACATCAAAACTCAAGCAAACAACAACCACAGCCTTATATTGATCTAAGAAACTAGTTAAAAGTGTTGAATCCTTTCTCACAAAAAGAACTCGCTGCCTACCACCGAATCTACCAGAATCCATTGGACAACAATAGTTCGAGCCTCTGTCCGAACAACACAGCACATACAACCAGCTCCCATTCAACCGAGCACCATCACTGAGGCAGCAAGCAATCGCCGGCAACGAACCCTACACCGGCCATCAACCTCAAACCACACCCTCGTCGTCGCATCCATCGCAACCAGAACCGTCATCAGCAACCATCACACTCGCGCCGTCAACAAAATAAAAATCCCAATTCAAAACAGTTATCCACCACATCCCGCAGCCAAGAGAAGCGAAAGGAAAGAAAGAAGAACGAAAAAGAGGGGGGCGGCTTACCGAACACTATGCGACAGTGGCGGCGGCTTGCACTCCCTGCCTCGACCCCGACCACGCACAGACCAGTGCGCAAACTCCTCCACCATGCGAGGATGGCGGCGGCGCTACCAGGTAGACAGGAGAAGAAGAAGGCCAACATCGGGGTAAACGGAAGAGGAGATGACGATGAATCAGGGATGTGGAGAACACAAAAAGAGAAGAAAAGAAGAGGGGGAAAGGAAGAGATAAGGAGACGACACCATTGAGAGAAACCCAGGAAAAGGAGAGGAAAAATCGGGTGGAAATCGTGGGGAGGAGAGCGAGACCCAGTCGGCGGCTCGGGAAAAAGGAAGGGGAGGAAAGGAAAAGAGAGGAGAGAGGGAGAAAGAGATGATTTTTATACCACCACTCTAGGGTTATGGTTTAATCGCAACGCAAAACGGCGTCGTTTTTTCCAAACGACGTCATTTCGAGTACAACTCCCTCCTCTAGTCAACCCTCAAGTCAAAACACACTACTATGTTTTATCTTTTGGTTCATCCAAAACTACGTAGTTTTAAGTAAAACTACTCCACACCATGTGTTGTACCCTAAAACACAAATAGATTCCGTAAAAACACGAAATTAGGATTAAATCCAACATGTATAAAATATTTCCATGGAAAATAAATTAATAAAATTAATTTTCCTGACAAAAAATCCCAGAAATTCTGCAAGGGTAGAATTGGAATTTAACTTCCAAAAATTCCGAAAATTCCATAAAAATTAAATACCGTGAATTTGGGGCGTTACACACTTAACAAAATTTCGTCCTCGAAATTTACATAATAAGTCAAGCAACAAAGTGCTTAACTGACACAAACAAGGATTATCCAATGCCAAAGTACAGTCGGCCAAAACTACCAAGTAGAACCATCATGTCCATCAATCACATTTCAAGGTAAGAACTCCAATATACCTAGTCAATCATCGACTTTAGCCAAACATGATAATTAAAGCTTAAGATCAAAGCACTAACCCAAGAGTTTTATCCAATCATCATCACCATTGATAATACTAGAATCCATAAACAATTCCATTTATCATCACTCAGCTAAATATATCCAAACTTTTAGCACATTAAGCATATTCTCAGATATCAAAACCCAAAATTGTTACCTAAGTAACAAGATCATAACTCCCATTGTGAATATCTCAAGAAAAAAAATCCATAATATATATTTCAGGTTCTAATCCTCAAAGTATTTCCTTTTTCACACACCAATTCAGCCAAAATCGTATATAACCCGGTTCATACCTTAGCACTAGAAACCAAACATTACCCAGATATCGTAGCTATAATTCCAAAACTTAGATTCCTCAAGTCTCAAACATCCTTCCATAACTCATACTCTAAAATCTATTCCCCAAGCCATACTAACATAAACATCAAAGTTTCTTCGTCAAAGAACTTATAACATCACTGTATCTCTCATCAGATCATTTGCTAACTAGCATTTGTTTTGCAATTCCCGAGATCACCTCAAATCAAACCACAATGTAAACATACTTCCGACATCCTCATCCGGCACATGAACTATAACCTCAACAAAGATTCGTGATCAAAACCTTTTTTATTACAATCACCATTAATAAGTCAAATCTCAATAAGGTTAATTACCTCAAGTATCATTAAAAAATTTTTCCCAAGTATACCGTTAGATCAACCTCAAATTAATTCGAGAAGTTTTCAACTCGAACAAGATTAAATCCATATAATCATTTCACAAGTAAATTCAAATCGTCAAGTTCAACAAAATCAGACCACAAATAACATGATCACCAATATTACAAGAGTCATATCCACGAGTATCACTTCAAATCATCTCTTGGCAGATATATCATCCAAAAGCAAAACCGATGTTTCCTACTTGTTTTGGCCAGTTCCACACAGACAAGAAATATAAGCAACGAGTCAAGAGTCTACACCAACTCTGACAAAATGTGGATATTCCACAAAAATAAACTTTGCTACAGCCTAAGCTGTAAAGGCAAGCATGTCATTTCAACGACAATACCGGGTCATTCCGACCCTCAGCAGGTGCGTGTCCTCCACCGGAACCATAGTACGACACACTATATGAATGCATATGACAATGCAACAAACAATACAAATAGGAGTAGACATATGCATAGAGGATCACAAAACACCTCAGAACTTTCCCAAGGATCTACAACCTGCTCCGCTACCAACTGAAATGCCCATGCCCCAATTTATTAATATAAAATAAAATTTAAATATAAAATGACCAAACTGCCCTTATCATTCCCAGGACACGAAAATCATCAACTAAACACTCGCATCCCAAAATATCTAATTAAATTATTTAAAGCATGTGAAAAGACTAAATTGCCCTTTCTACCCGGGATACGGCACAAATAAGATAATCATTACTTAATTACGCAATATATCATACAATATGTAATATAGTTCGATTATGCAGCGGAAGACAAATACATAAACAAATATGAATGTAATGCACCCTACGGATCCGACCCGGGGAGGAAAGCAACGCCACCTACTGATATGCACCACTGCTCAATGAACAGCTAACCTGTAAAAGTCTGTGAGGGGGTGAGACCAACCACTGTTTCACCGCAAACAAATAAACCAGTGTATACAAATACAAACCAACTACAAGTACACCGGCATCAGGCAACAGCAACCACAATGCACAAACAAGTTACAATGAACAATTCAAGTCATCATCAGACTTCAAACCAACACTGATCTTTAATCACTTTGTTATCATTGTACTTTATTATTATTAGGGTTGAATGTTTTATTAGGATTTAGTATTTTATTAGGGCCCTCTACTGTGTGCGTTGAGCTCGGTCCCATCTCATGAGACAACCAGGGCATAAGCCCAATATAATCAGGGCAAGGCCCAATACAATTAGTGAGAGAGAGAGATAGACGGAGAGAAAGAGGGAGGTAAAACCGGTCATCACAGACCCATATGCTAAACCGCATATACCATGCTAACCCGCATGAAATCCCGAGGGGTATCACTTCCCGCTCGAACCAACCGGTCAACAGCCCCACAGTAGAATTATTATAGGATGTTATTCTCAATTATGCTTAAAGAGTTGTGCCATACGTTATGATTAAATAGGATTGTGTGGTTTTAATATCTTATCCTCAAGTCCGGGCCTTCAGCCCTCAAGTCACTACACGAACCACAAAGTCATATATCATTTCTTAATCATAACAACATATCATGCTCAACTAGCATACCATATCATATAGGCTCACAGTTCACATAATTAGGCACTCAACAACAAAGATATCACCATCATGATACACCGTGCAACAACAACATCAACACAACAGGCATACACACATACAGCTTTAAATGCCAAACAAATGTTATCACTTAATGAACCACAACAAATAACCGAGTATTGTAGGCAGTACGCATACAAAGGTTTATATGTCCTCACCTAGGCCATATTAACTGCCTCATAATAGTTACCGAGTTTAATTATCCATTGGGCCTAAAGCCCATTCCCATAATAGTCATTGAGCCTAAAGCCCATACACACTCTGCTTAACATTTATTGGGCCTAGACTCGGCACGTTAACATAATCGTGACAAATTGAACACCTGAGCCCAACCTTTTCGGCCTAACGGTTCTAAACGCGTCGGAAATATTTTCCGGCCACGCACTCTCAACTCGCAACTCCCGAATTCCACCAAAGTTCATTTATTACATAATGCACATGTTAAATGCATTTACACTACAAGATAGTACAAGAACCGAAATTCGCATCAAAGCTCGAGAATCACCACGTAATGCCGAAAAGACACTGTCTTGCCGGAACAGCACCCGAGCCCTGACCGGACAATTCTCGTGCTCGCCGGATTCCGATCAACCTCGCCGAAAAATCTCCAAAATTGCCAAACACATCCCGAATAGCACAGCCGAACTCGGAATCCCAAAAACCAACATCAAAACTCAAGCAAACAACAACCACAACCTTATATCGATCTATGAAACTAGTTAAAGGTGTTGAATCCTTACTCAGAAAAAGAACTCGCTGCCTACCACCGAATCTACCAGAATCCATTGGACAACAATAGTTCGAGCCTTTGCCCGAACAACACAGCACACGGTGGCGGCCGCTTGCACTCCCTGCCTCGACCCCGACCACGCACAGACCAGTGCGCAAACTCCTCCACCATGCGAGGATGGCAGCGGCGCTACCAGGTAGACAGGAGAAGAAGAAGGCCAGCATCGGGGCAAACGGAAGAGGAGATGATGAAGAATCGGGGATGTGGAGAACACAAAAAGAGAAGAAAAAAAGAGGGGGAAAGGAAGAGATAAGGAGACGAAACCATTGAGAGAAACCCAGGAAGAGGAGAGGAAAAAAATCGGGTGGAAATCGTGGGGTGGAGAGGGAGACCCGGTCGGCGGCTCGAGAAAAAGGAAGGGGAGGAAAAGAAAAGAGAGGAGAGAGGGAGAAAGAGATGACTTTGATACCACCACTCTAGGGTTAGGGTTTAATTGCAACGCAAAACGGCGTCGTTTTATCCAAACGACGTCATTTTGAGTACAACTCCCTCCTCTAGTCAACCCTCAAGTCAAAACACACTACTATATATGTTTTATCTTTTGGTTCATCCAAAACTACGTAGTTTTAAGTAGAACTACTCTACACCATGTGTTGTGCCCTAAAACACAAATAGATTCCGTAAAAACCCGAAATTAGGAATAAATCCAACATGCGTAAAATATTTCCATGGAAAATAAATTAATAAAATTAATTTTCTTGACAAAAAATCCCAGAAATTCTGCAAGGGTAGAAGTGAAATTTATCTTCCAAAAATTCCGAAAATTCAATAAAAATTAAATACCGAGAATTTGGGGCGTTACAATATATGTGATATATGTAAGAGTGTGTAGGATGAGCAGATTTTGAGAGCTCAACACACAAACACATTCACAAGAGTTGTGAGAAAAACACTCTAGGCTCTCTTGCTCTTGGAAATTCTGCTGCTAGCACTGCGGTTCGAGAATGCTCGAGTTAGTAATCGTGAGACGGTTGCTAGCAGTCATCAACGGTTCGTGTGGATATCGTAGAGGAGTCGAATTTCTGTCCGGTTCTTGCTGATTCGTATCACCAGTTGAGTGAAAGATCTCAACCAAACCAGGTACGAAATTTTTGTTATTCGGTTTACCCCGTTTCACATGGATCCTCCATTAGTTCCGGGTTTTTCCGCTGCGCATATTATTTCTTTGTTTTCATACCCGGTTACTTACAAATACCTTGCTCTCAACGATGGAGAAGAGTGCGATAAATAGTTTACAGAGAGGTCAACGAGAGTTTGCCAGAGATAAATTTCATAAAGATTAGGGTTATGAGGTTGTGAGTAAAATATAACGTATATTATAATCGTGAAACTTAAAACCAAAATAAAAAATTACTTTTAAGGGTTTCTTTAAAAGTAAATTTTGTTTCCACCTCACCACTGAAAAAACAAAAACCTAGATGTCTAGCCAAACAGGTTTTTTTTAAAAAAAAAAAAACCAAAAATCAAAAACTACAACGATACCAAACAAGCCCTTAAAGATGCACTCTTATTCGAAACAAGTGAAACGAATGCTAACATATATAGCCACATGAAAATAACACAGTATAGAAAAATATGGCACTATCTAAGCGTGCCTAACTTTAACAAAGAAAAAAGGAGGGAAAATAGGAAGCTTATTAACCACTGTCTAACAAAACATGAGCTGTAAAATGACTAATTTTGAATCATTCTTCAACATTATGCTCATATATAAAATTTTGTCCAATTTAGTGCGAAGATTTTGGTGTGAGTTGAAGTATCAAATTTTTTTAAAAGCTAATTCACTCTTTTTAGCCTATATTTTTTTATCTAAACTATTCTTTAATTATTTTATATTTTTCTATTTAAAAATATAATATTTTGTATACTATTTCTTTTTCTTACTATCTAATTAAATTATTTTTTTCCCAATACATTTAAAGTCAGAGCATTGTTGTTGCACAAAACATCACTTGTTGAAAGTTTTGTGAAGATATTTTTTTACGTGGCAAAACGAAGGTGCCACCTAGTATTAAGTCAAATGAGAAGCAACTGTTGCCCATTTCATGTCAATTTTGCAGCTTGGTGGAACCTTTCGCACATCATTATCACCCCCACAACTCTCTTTCTCTCTAACTTACTGAAGTTCAAAAGCAAAATATTTGTTTATAATATATATAGGTGCTTATGGCATAATCGTTAAATGATATTGATGATAGATCATGGAATTCAGGATGTATTATCTTTAGAAATATTCCAATGTTCATGTACTAAAATGTCTATGCAAATGGAAATCAATGTAATTGAAAGAATAACAAAATTCAAAGTATCTAAGCTTTCCATCAGGCGAGTAGTATTTATAAGAAATAATAGGTAGAGTTATTATCACAATTAGTACTCTACCTGTGTGTTCACACGGCCTAACATTTTTATAAGCTTTTGAATAGTTTTTTTTTTATAATTAGCTTCAATTATATATAAACAATGCTCTCGGTTATATATATATTTACAACAGATTTAAGTTTTCAAACATTATAAATTGCGCTCCCAGCCACATGGTACAAATTTAATATATGCATATAAATTTAGTTAGTTTTGATTCCTGATTATAATTTTAAAAATATATGTATTGACAATTAGAATTATAAAACTAATAAGTCCAATTGAATAAAGATAATGTAAGAATAAAATTCTATACATTGAGTTGTATATATTTACTAGATAAGTGCCCGAGCGTTGCTCGGAATTAATTAAATCTCAATAATAGCAAAATTAACTGAGAAATAGAAATGCTACTAATTAATTAAATCTTGATAAGTATAATTTATGTAAGAGATAGTCCTAGAAATTGGGATCCTCCTTCAAAAGTAAAAAGATTAGCAACTTTTGAGAAGTTAAATTTTGAGAACTGAAGCACCCCGACCTAAATTTACCCAACTAACGGTAATTACTGCGAAACAGTGTCACCACGTGGCCATCATATCATAAAAGCATGAACACATAATAAATTTACTAAATAGTCAATATCACAATCCCGTCTCCCGAAACAGGGATATCAACATCAGCATAGCGAAAGCAATAGAATAACACCTTATGCAAGACTTAATGCAAGTATTAGATCCGAGTCCTGTCTGAGGTAACGCCACAGCCGCCGGTATGCAAAGCTAACATGCAGGAACTGTGTGAGGGGTGAGACCAACCACTGTCTCACCGATAAACAAATAAACCGCAGTATACAAGCAACTGCAAATACACCCAAGCCAACACAGAAACAATAGAAGTACAGCAAGCACAAATATAGTATCGGTATCAACTTACCTGAACTCACTATACGTCATGCTTCTCATGGTTAAGCTAGTCTCATAAACTCACCGACACTTGACAGTAGACTTACCAATTTTATTATTAGGGCCCTGTCACGTAATAAGTACTGGCCGTGCCTGGTAGCCAGGTTAGCTAACCACAGGGTACTCCCCGTTAAACCAAAAATATCTCAAATCACAAAGTATCACAATAACTGAGTCCCGCAGTCCTCGGCGGAAGTCCCGCAGTCCTTCCTATAACAAATCAACTGAGTCCCGCAGTCCTCAGCTGGGAGTCTCGCAGTCCTCCCTATCAAATCATAAAACGCAAGGCGACTACCATCTGGCCATACCAATACCTGTCACGTGACAACTTAGATGTCTAGATGATATTACCATTGTTTACTATTGTTTCTTATTCCACTGTCCTACAGTAACCCATCTTATTCACTTTCCCGAGTAGGCTCTCAGCCTCACAGCTCTTCTGGGAATCCAATCACAATGTCACAATATCGGGTCACTGCCACTAATCGACCAAATATCTCATATCTCGTACGGATGTCACAATATTCATGTCAACATCATATAGCTCAACAATCACTCCACAATAATCATTAAGCAATAGTAATGATCATGACAGCAATCAATCATCCAGCAAATAACAACAGTCTTAATAATCATCACAGCATGATACACAATAAACACATAATTTAACAATCAACAAACAATCGGGGTACCACGGACAGCATACCGAAGTTTATAAGTTTATATCCTCACCTGATACTCCAGGGAAGTGATATCCGACTAAGCCTCGATATCCCTATATTTATAACAACAGAAATCACTTACAATGCACAAACAAGGATGATCACGCATGATGCTGGCTTTATTATTATACGGCTTGTCTTATGCCCTATTTATTTTTATTATCTCCATAATTTCCTAAAAAAATGTAAGATTAGCCTTTCCAATTAATTGAAGATTAGCTCGTTATATGTTTCCAACCGATATACTAATCATACTTGATTTGAATTAAAATCGAAACCGAGCGTCCAAGCCGATATCCCGGCCCTTTAGTTGCTCGTGTCTACATATATCGGCCTTTTATTATTATTAGCCCAAGTAAAACATAAATTCGATAAAACCAGAGGAATAAATAATACAATGGGCCTTTTTTATAGCCCAAGCATAAATAAACGCATAAGAAAGTTAATAAAAGCATAAATGAAATAAACAAAAAGTATGAATTAAATAAAACCAGATTTAAATAAATAAAATCATAGGATTATTATTATTAATTAACTTAATTAACCATTTAATTAATCGATGTTTAATATCCGAGTCCACTTAGTATCGTTCGGGTTCGTTAATGGGTCATAAATAGTCCATAGGGTCCGATATTTACCCAAAGCCCATGTCCGGGTTCACTGGAAAATTCTCGAGACATCGCTGGAAAAATCCCAAGGCTGTCGGATTTCGGCCAGCACTGTTCACAGCAGACCATTCCGCCCTCCTGCTACTGTTCTTCAGCCGTCAAAACACCCATTCCGTACCACCACGCCAACAACCCAAACCACCACACAAAACCACCGTCGTACCAATCAACAACACCATCACCATGCCCACAGCCACCCACCGGTGACCGGAGCACCACCACTTAACGACATCCACAGTAGCAGCACCCACGCCGTCACAGCAAAACCACACCCGATTCAATCACAGAGTCACGGCCAAAACACAAAACCATAACCAAGACCCGGTTAGCCCAACCCAACGTGAATCGGGTTAAAGGAAAGGGAAGAGAAAGAGGGAAGAGTCGTCGTCGCGACTTACCCACACAGCCCCGAGGACGGCGACGGTGAGGGGAAAATTGGAGGCGGCGACGGTCGTGGCGGTGTGTCACAGCCGACAGAAAGTAGGAGAGAGGGAGCGAGGGGAGAACGGCAGCCAGAAGTGACAGCACTGGGTGAAGCTCTTGACGACAGCGACTTCGTCGCTCTCCATGTCGGGTTCGGCAGCAACGAGCAGAGGGAGATAGAGGAGGAAGTGGCAGCGGCGGCGGATGGCGATTGAATACGAGGTGAGGCCGGCTCCGGTGTGTGCTTCATCGTGCAGGGAGGGCAGCCTCCTGATTCGTGGCCTTGACGGTGACGAGCTCTGCTCTGGCGGCAGTCACGTGCACGGAGGCGAAGAGGAGCACAGGCGGCAGGCGGATTCAACGAGGAGGAAGGAAGAAGATAGGGGTTGAGGCGGCGGCGGTGTGTTCTCTGCCCCAGTAGAGGTCACGAGCAGAGGCAGAGAAGAGAAGAGAAATGGGCTGGGACGGCTGTGTTGCGCAGGAGATGGAGGAGGTGCCGAGACAGGCAACAAGGGGGAAGGATTTAAGGAGAAAAAGGGAGGAAGAGGACAAGAGAAGAAGAAAAAATCTGGGAGGAAAAGAAAAAAAAATCAAGCACAGGGAAGGAGAAGGGAAGAATCGGGAATAGAGGTAATGGGGAAGGAAAAGAAAAGAGTAAAGTAGACGGAGAGAAAGAAATAAAAATCTGGATGAAGAAGAAAAAGGTAGGGAAAAATAAAAATAGATGGGAAAAGAAGAAAAAAAAAGAAATTGGGAAAAGAAGAAAAAGAAGAAAAAGACAAAGAAGGATGGTCCGGAAGAGAAATATCGCGTCCCCGATGTCGGAAAAATTATTAGCCCAAGAATAGACCAAAATACTCTCACGTTCCTCTTTTGATCCATTAACGTTACAGGGTCATTTTTGTCGTTCCGAAATTCGTCCCGGTCCGAAAATACGTCTTAGGCTCGAAAAATCCAATTAATTCTTCTAAGCGTTGTGCAAGTTCCGGAATTGCAAACCGAGGTTCAGATAGCTGTATAAAAATCTCGGAACATTCTTGTTTAACAACGGTAAAACTTCATTACCCACCGTAAAAGTCAAACGACTCGGTAAAATTTACAAAAATTTTACCCAGGTCGTTACAAGAACAATATTAAATTTTATAAAATAATTTTGTGATGAAATGGTGAGTCAAACTATATTAAAATAATAATTTTGACAAAATAGGACAAAATCCATTGCACATAATAAAATTGAATAGCTTTGATCATGGTTTCTCTTTCTTTCTAGGGTGTTTTAGGATTGGACATAGTTTTGAAAGCTAAAAATATTTTTGTGCTTTTATACTCATTTTGGTTTAGATAACAATTATCTTTTTTCTCTCACTAAGATAATAAATTGAACACTCATTTTGGTTTAGATAACAATTAATTAAAGAGATATATTTTTGTTTTTATGCAATTATTTATATTTTTAACACTCTTAAAATTGGTTTTCATAATTTATTTTATTATAAATTATTTCCTGATTTATTTTATTGAAAATGGCTTCTTATGAAGTGGTAAAACGTAATTATAGTTTCTCTCAAATGATTAACTTATCAACTCATTAAGAAAAATCGTGTAATTTAATCATTATTTTAGCAAGGATATCATACTCTCTATATTAATTAAAAATATATCTCTTTAATTAATTTTCTAATTTATCATGAATTCTAAAATGTGAGAAAAGTTTTATGAGGAATACTTCTAATTTTTTAAAATAAAAACAATCATAACATAAACAAATTGAAGAAAGATAATGTTGTCATAACAATCAAAATATTAATCGAAAAAATTAAATCATTTCAAACTTTAATTTTAAGACCGTGTAATAAAATGCAGATTGAAAAGATGAATATGCCACAAAGTACTAATGAATTATCCCTTCAATTTTTTTCCAATTTTTATGTTCCTAGAGTTTAGTATTTTTGTTGTGTAATATTTAATAGAAGAATTAGGTGGTAACCCTTTGGTCAATGGATCCGCAACAATGGAAATGGTACTAATATGCTCAATTGACGCTCTTTGTTTCTGAACTTCTTCTTTGACGATAAAGTACTTTATCTCCATATGATTTGCACCTTTTGAATACTTATCGTTCTTAGAGAAAAAAACAGTAGCAACATTATCACAATAAATTTTCAGTGGCTTGGCAATATTGTCAACAATCCCAACTCCTGAAATAAAGTTCCGCAGCCATAATCCCTGAGTAGTAACTTCATAACAAGCTACAAATTCAGCTACCATAGTCGAAGCAATGACGGACTGCTTCGCACTCTTCCAGGAAATTCCTCATTCAGCTAAAAGGAACAAATAATCATTTGTTGATTTTCTTATATCCACACAGCCAGCATAGTCTGAATCTGAATATCCAATCACCTCTAGGTGATCTGACCTTCTATATGTGAGCATGAAATCCTTAGTTCCTTGAAGATATCTTAGAACTTTTTTAGCAGCGCTCCAGTGATCTAATCCAGGATTACTTTGATATCTCCCTAGCATCCCAACAACAAAGCTAATGTCTGGCCTACTACATTTACTACATTTCTGTGCGTGCATCAGGCTCCCAACAACAGATTCATAAGGAATCTTGTCCATCTGCTGACGTTCCAATTCATTTTTTGGACATTGATTAAGATTAAATTTTTCTCCTTTTTGAATTGGAACGACACTTGCTGAGCATTTGTCCATAATAAACCTTTCCAAAACTTTGTTAATGTAGCCCTTTTGTGACAAGCTTAACAATCCTTGTTTTCTGTCATGAAATATCTCGATTCCAATCATAGAGGATGCCTCACCCACATCTTTCATTTCAAAGTTCTATGAAAAAAATTTCTCGGTTTCAAATAATAAACTAAGATCATTAGAACCAGCAAAATATCGGCAACATACAGAATCAAGAAAATGAACTTGCTCCCACTGATATTTAGATATATGCACCGATCAACGGTGTTTTTCTTGAAATCCAAAGGAATAATGGTATCACTAAACTTAAGATACCATTGTCAGGAAGCTTGCTTAAGTCCATATATTGACTTCTTTAAATTACACACCATGTGTTTCTTTTCCTTTAACCGAGAAGCCTTCAGGCTGATCCATATAAGACCTTTTCCTCTAAATTCCCATTCAGAAAAGCATTTTTCACATCCATTTGGTGTAACTCTAAATCATAATGAGCCACCATTCTCATAATGATTCTTAAAGAGTCCTTTTTAGAAATAGGAGAAAAGGTTTCTTTGTAGTCTATTCAATCTTTCTGAGTGTAACCTTTGGCAACCAATCAAGCTTTATATCTTTCGACATTGCCATGAGAGTCGCGTTTGGTCTTAAAGACCCATTTACATCCAACTCTTTTGCATCCTTCTGGCAATTCTACTAGGTCCCAAACTTGGTTGCAATCATTAATTTCAACCCTTCTTTCATAGCTTCTAACCAGTTATTAGAATCATTACTTTTTATGGCCTGTGAAAATGAAACTGGATTTTCATTTGTTCCTAAATTGTAACCAGACTCTTGTAGATAAACCAAATAGTCATTTGAAATCCCAGACTTTTTTGGTTTTGTGGACCTCCTTAATATGACATCTTGTGGTTCATCTATTACAAGCGCGTTCATTGCAGGTTCATTTAGGATGATTGTATCTTCATGAGTTGGAGAATAGTGTTGTTCTTGTAAGGTTTTAGATTGATCGACAACAACTGGAACAATAACATTAGTAGAAGTTGTTTGTATAGGAATTTGTACATGTACTTCTTGAATTTCTACCTTTCGAGGCTCCACACTCCCACTAATGTCACCATTCTCAATAAATCATGCATTCCCAATTTCAACAATTCTGGTAGAATAGCTAGGACAGTAAAATATATAACCCTTAGACTTGTCTGGATAACCAATGAAAAAACCACTAGTTGTTCTTAAGTCCAAGTTTTCTTTGTGGATGATAGTCGTGCTGTACTGTCACAAATTGTTCCTGCAAGTGCATAGGGTAGTTGTAGTACTTCATCAAGGTCGTATCCACGGGGACTGGGTTGAGTCTCTTACTCTTTTTTAAATAGATGTATTAGGCAAAAAAACAATAGAAGTGAGTATGGGTGAATACTGATTAAAAGTAAAACATGAAGTCGATTAAAATTAACATTGTTGACCAAAAAATAGGGTTAAACCAACCTTGTGGCACAGAAGGCTAAGGCAAGCCAACTTGGACCTCATATTCAGATTATCAAGCAAGATGTTGGTAAAGGGTTTACCCGCACTCAAATATGAAAAAGAAGCTACATGTCGTGCATGTCAACTTGGTAAACAGGTTAAAATTTTCTTTAAACCCAAGCATGCTGTTTCTACACGTGCTTCAACTTCACGACACATTCCTCAAAACATCAAAGCACCTAGAAGACTCTCAACTAATGCTATTCTTGGTGACATCACCAGAGGAGTAACCACAAGGTCATCCAAACGGAATGTGAATACACACCTTGCATTCTTCTCACAAATTTAGCCCAAGAACGCACATAATGCCATCCATGATGAATTTTGGGTCAAATGCAATGCAAGAGGAACTGAATCTGTTCAGAAGGTGTATTGTGTGGTGCTAGTATCTAGACCACCTAAACAAGGCACTCAAAGAGGTGCATTTTACAAAATCAGACTTGAGCTTGGAATGTGCAATCTACCTTAAAAATTAGACTTGAGCTTCGAATGTTCAAAAGGTGTTTGAATTATCAGAGGTACTGAAAAGGGAAATTTGGGGATGTTCTGGCATCATATGACACCATCTACAAGTTGATGTCATGGAGTTATGGTGTTTGGAAAAATCATATCTATTGTCGACAACGGTTATTATACAGAGGTCAGAAGAAAATGCGGAAGACATGGTAGTTGAATTCTGAAAAAGGCAGTTACCCTTTTATGCTTTCCATGTATGTCAAAAGGGACAAGGAGAAGTGGAGAAGTTAATGCAAAATAAACCGTTGCCTATATCCTGTCAGTGACATTCTCTCTTCTACAAATACACGACTGGGATTTCCTCTCTACGAAACTCTCTCTAATACTGAAACCCTAAAACTCTCTAAATCTTCAAATCCTCAACATGAAGACCAACTCCAGTAAAAGTACTCATACTAAGAAAACCCATTCATCCAAATCACTCAAACCTACCAAACACACACCATCACCTAAATCCATGAAGGAGGTCTCCTCACAAACACCTAGTACAACATCAAACACGGTCTCTAAAACAAAGCCTAAATCAATGGAGACAAGGCCGGGCAAAGAGAAGACTCAAAACATTGATATAAGTCCTGACTTAACTTCGACGGAGAAGCCTGCTGTCGACAGACTTAAGATGTTCAAGGAGAAGAAGCAAAAGGGAAAAAAATCACAGCCTCTACAACAAAAGTAATATCCAAAAGGAAGTCTCCAGGTAGCATCTTTGATTCTTCTATGGCCTTACCTTTTGATGGCACTGAAGATAGTGATATTCTACCCACTGCTGAACCCACTATGACTGCTTTACAAAAATGGGCAATGGATGTTTTGTATCATCCAGAGACTACTACTTTACTTGATCTAAATTATTCCATGCCAATCTTGAAGGAAGCTGAATGTTCTGTTCTTGAATCAAATCCTACGGAATAAAAAATTCTGTCAGATACACCTACTGAAATTGAGGTAAAAATCCTAGCTCAAGCAATCCATAATGCATATGGGAAATTTGGATTGACTGAGGTAAGACAATAGTTTGATGCGCGTATGAAGAGTATTGTGTCTGAGGAAGATGTTGAGAAGTTGGTAGAATCAGAGAATGCCGCTCTGGTTGATGTGGACGCCAAAACTCCACAACTGAATGTGAAAGGGTGTATGGATATGGTTGCTGACAAAACCATACCCTCAGAAGAAGCGGAAAATGCCAAGAAGAGCGTGGATGATGGTGACCCTGCAGCGGCTGAAAATTCAAAAGAGATCAGCCGAGATGGTCTTACAATCTCTGAGATTCTAAAGATTGTTAAGGGTGCTGAAAAAGAGGCTCTAAAGGCAAATGAGGATCTGATTGTTGAGAAGTCAAATGATGAGAAAAGTGTTGAAAACAGATTGATGAAGAGTCCTCCTCTGACAATGAGAGGGAACTGGAAAAGCAATCAGAAATGTCAGTGGTTGCTCGCTAGATTGATGTGTCAAAGAAGAAGAAGAGAGCGATGTGGTTTATGCAAAAACCAAACTTCCAGCAATGAGAAAGTCGAGTGCATGCCTTCTTGATCGAGGAATTGTGAGGCAAACTGGAAAGAAGACGAAGCAGAGCACTGGAGTCTATCTGGTTGATTCTGACACAGGTGAAGTGATTGCTAAGGCAGAAACACCAAAGAAGAGGAAAAGAGTCATGGGTAGTGATTTTGATACAAGTACAGAATACAAGTCTGCAAGCGAGGATCTAGTTACTGAAAAACCAGATCTTGAAGAAGAAGATATCGATGATCCTATTTCCAAATTCTACTCTGATGATGAGCTGGCAAAAGAGAATGATGATGTAGGTGGTGAACCTAAGGATCATGTCATTGATGAAGAAAAGGAAGAAAATGTTGATAAAGAACAAGAGGATGGAGAAGAAGAAGATGACGTAAAGGATGATGAGTCCGAGAATGTGGAAGAAGTGGATGCAGAAAATGACAAAGAGGAAACTAAAGAGGAACAGGAAGAAGAAGAAACAGAGGAAGAAGAAGTTCCTGAGTCACCAATGAAAAAGATCAAGTCAATTATCAAGGACAAGTCAACTGCAAAATCCGATGGGTTGGTCAAGAAGGAAGAAGGGACAAAGCCGTTCATAAAACTCACTAAAGACTATAATGTAGTTTTGAAGGACTTTGAAAATCTTGGGGTTACCACTATCTTGAAGTATTTCAAGTTTGACTATCTAGCTACTTTACAGATCCAAATGGATGAAGAAGTTGTGGCTGAATTCTAAAGGAACTTGCTTATTATGAAGAACAAAAATGATGAGGTCAAGTACCTAGTGAGCACCATGAAAGGCAAAAAGAAGAAGGTAACGGAGGATATAATCCGGGATGTGTTCAAACTCAAAAAAGGAACAATCAAGCACTATAACACCAAGTCTGGTGTTAAGGTGAATATCAAAGGCACTCCTTCTTACAATCAGCAAACAAGACAGGTGTATGACTCCAACAAGAAAGGTACTTACCAGCAGACTACTCATCTTACTAGAGCGGTATTTTATATGCTCACACATGTGATTTTACCACGTCCTGGCCAATACATTGAGATCTCCCATCATGATCTGTGGCTGACTACCTACCTTTTAGAGAAAAGTCCAATTTGTTGGGAGTATTAAATCCTTCATCATATGGCTCTTTGCAAATTTAGAAGCCATGGACGCTTGGTCACCATGATTGCAAAAATGTGACTATGCTAGAGGATCTGGGCACAAGGCTGAGTCTTTTAGAGACTGATCTGGATGATGTTCATAGTGATATTGCTGATCTTAAGGCGGAGATGTTGGCACAATTTCAAATGGTTCTTTCCTGTCTCCCTTCACAAGTATCGTCTGATGATTACTGAAGCCTTTTCAGATCTGATGCTTCCTAGAATTCATGCATTGCATCTTAGCTCATCTCTTGGTTCTAACAATTGGTTCTAGTTCTTATGATTAGCCATTTTGGAATATTACTCTATCTTTTGGGATATTTTGACTGGATATTTTGGATATTGCTCATTGAATGATTTTATCAGCATGATCTTTGCTCTGATCCTATGGTATATCTTCCCTTTCTGTTGATGCCAAAAGGGGGAGAAAATTGTGTTGTTGTGTTGATTCTCTATGCAGGAACAATGACATTAATAAACCAAGTTGATATGGTTGTTGTTGAAACCATATATGTTTGTTATGTAGGCACTAAAAAGCATTAGTTGATACTATTGATGAGATATGGTTGTTGTCAAAACCTTATATGTCTTTTTTCTTTTTCTTTTGTGGTGGTTGTGTTGTCGGGTTGGTTGGTGGCGCGTGTGTGTTCTTGGTGGCCGGTGATGGTGGTTGCTGTGGTGGTTTGTGGCGGGTTTGGTGTTCAGCCAGATGGAGTTAATTGTTGGAGGTGGTTCGTCCGGGCTAGGTGTTAGAGGCTGCAGATCCAGATTGGACAAACGAGTTTCCATTTGTAGACGAGTCGAGGAGGTCTACTGCCGGTGGTCCTTTTCGGGCAGGAAGGTTGCAGGCTCGGGTTTTGGTGGTGGACGGATTCCGGGCAGTTTGAGTTGTTCTCCAGGTAAGGATGCAACCTTCCTGTTTCCTTTCAATTCCGTTTTTGTGTTGGTTGTTTGTTGAATTGGTTCTCTTCTGGGCTGTGGCAGTTTTGTGTGGTTGTTTTTGGTGGCTTTGGGCGTTTTTCGGTGAGTTGACCGGAATCCGGCGAAGCTCGGGATTTCCCGGCAAGGGCTCGGGTCACTGTTCGGGCAAACAGTAATTTCACGGCTTTAACGGTATTTATTCTCGGTTTTTAGTCTTGGATTTATTTGTACATAATGATGGATTTAATCGAGTTAATGTACATTTAATGAAATTGAGACTTAGTGGAAACCGTGTGCGGGGGTGTGAGTGTGTGTGGCCAGAAATTTACCGACACGGATAGAATCAAAGGTCGTTTAACTCTTGGGCTCGGGAATGACCTTAGAACGGCATTTAGGAAAACCGGGCCCAAGCCTAGCATCCTAACTCTTTAGCATAAGTATGTTATTCTAGAATGTAAGATATGGGCTCAAGGCCCAATAACATAAATGGATAGTCTCAGATTTAAAGAGATGAGCTTTAGGCCTAGGAACTCATTATGGACATAAGGAATGGGCTTTAGGCCTGAGAAATTGTTTTGGACTTAGATGGGCTTAAGCCCGGTGAACCTTAGGTCCCAATCTCTTTGGAGTTACCCTGTTGGGCTTAGACCCTGAAATCATATAACCGGATAGTTAGGGTCGGGTTTTTACTCAGTTGAGCATATAAGTGTCATGCATGCACAGTTTTTATAATTGTTTTGTAATTATTATGTGTGTCGGTATTCAGGTACGGGTAATACCTCGGGAGGTGGAGGATCTGTCTTGGGGAAAGCTCCACTGGATAATCATCGTTGAGGTGACTTTGTAAGTCTTTTTATGTTCGTTTGCATGTGCTTGTTAGTTTGGTTTGTCTGAGTTACATGTCTTGTTTGCTAACATGCCATGATCTGTATTATGTGCCTGTGTATTACTATTTGTTGGACGAGCATGACTTGTTTAACTGTTATGAGATATAACATGTGATATGATTTTGGGTGATCTGTGCGATGTGATGTGGATTGGAAACCCAGATGTTGATTTAATGAATAATTCACACAATCCTGATATATCATAAACTTTTGGCACACATGAACTCTTAAGTATGAATAAGAATAATATACAATTAAAGATATACTACTGTGGGCTGATGACCGGTTGGTTCGAGCGGTAAGTGGTACCCCTCGGGATTGTATGCGGGATAGCATGGTATATGCGGTTTAGCATATGGGTCTGTGATGACCGGTTCTACCTCCCTCTTTCTAGCTCCCCCTTTCTACCTCCCTCTTCCTCTCTCTCTCTCTCTCTCTCTCTCTCTCTCTCTCTCTCTCTCTCTCTCTCTCTTTCTCTGTGATTATATTTGGGCTATATGCCTGGTTATATTGGGTTTACACCCTGGTTGTCTCATGAGACGGGACCGAGCTCGACGCACATAGTAGGGGGCCCTGAATAATAAATATAATAATAATATCAACACACAAACAGATGTAAAACATAAACTATTTGCATATATGTTGTTGCCATGTTAGTACTGGTTATTGTGTGTTTGCTTACTAGTGTTTGTTTCTCTACACTCCTTTCGAATTTCCTTTGCACACCTGCATAACTAGATTTATACTGCTCACTGAGTAGGCGACTCACATTATCGCCACTGTTGTTTTTTAGACCCTTAGTTAGCGTGCTGTTTCTCTCTTCCTTCTCGGAGTGCGGACGAGGATATCCCAGCAGGTAGCTGTGCTTCTTCTCCCGGTTTGATCCATAGAGCCGACTTGCATATCATTTTCTTCTCTTGTTTTATTTTATCTTTATCTTTCGCTGCATAGAAATTTGTTGAGATGTCATTCATGTTTTTATTACATTGTCGGCGGGTTGCCGAGTTTGATACTTGATATTGTTTCGGCAATTTGCCGGGTTGATTTATGGCTGGATAAGCCGGTTTATTCTTGTTCTTTTATGACATCTTAGTTTAATAAGGTTTATGGATAACGTTTTGGGCTTTGGTTTACGTATTCCGGGTTTCAGGGGCATTTTGGTAAATTCCTATTGTTCTACTATTTTTATTGTAAAATTGGGATACGGGCGTTTCAAGTGTTGACAGTTCCTAGACCCGGTGTGGAGTACATGGTGTTTAGTCATGCTTCGGGTTCAGGTTTGGGTTGTGTGCTGATGCAGGAGGGTCGAGTGATTGCCTATGCATCTAGGCAGTTAAGGACTCAAGAGAATAACTATCCGGCCCATGATTCAGAGTTAGCTGCTGTGGTCTTTGCTTTGAAGATCTGGAGACACCATCTTTTCGGGGAGAGGTGTCGGAATTTCACGGATCACAAGAGCTTGAAGTACATCATGACCCAGACGGAGCTCAAAATGAGGTAGAGGCGTTGGATCGAGCTTTTGAAGGATTATGATTGTACCATTGAGTATCATCCGGGAAAAGCTAATGTGGTTGCAGATGCTTTGAGCCGGAAGAGAGTTTCTTCTATAGATGAGGAGCCGGTTTCCTTTGATTTACCGTCCTTGTTGGAGTTGAGGTCTTTGGATTCCCAGTTGGAGGTTGATGATACCGGGGCTTTGTTGGCCAGTTTGAGCGTCCGATAAACCTTGCAGGATAAGATTATGGAGTTGCAATATGGTGATCCTCATCTAGCAGAGTTGTAGGATAAGGCTCTCGATGGAGAGAGTTCTAGTTTTTTTTATATCCGAGAGAACGGAGTTTTGATGACTGGTGATCGTCTTTGTGTTCCGGACGTGGATGACCTGAGGAGGTGGATTATGGATGAAGCGCACAACGAACCTTATACCATGCATCCGGGTAGCACAAAGATGTATCTGAACCAGAAGAGTCACTATTGGGGGCCTGGGATGAAGGATGTTGTGGAGTTTGTGGCTTGTTGTATGACTTGTCAGCAGGTGGAAGCCGAGCATCAGGCTCCAGCCGGCAAGATGAGGTCGTTGACTATTCTGCAGTGGAAGTGGGAGCATATCACTATGGATTTTGTGATTGGGTTACCCAAAACCCGGGGTCGGCATGACGCCATTTGGGTCTTGTTGACAGGTTGACCAAGTCAGCTCACTTCCTACCTATCCAGCAAACGGATACGATGGATAAGCTGGCAAGGTTGTATGTCTCTGGTGTTTTTAGATTGCATGGAGTTCCTTTATCCATTATGTCGGACAGGGATCCGAGGTTCACATCCCACTTCCGGAAGAGTTTGCAGTCAACTTTGGGTACTAAGTTGAATTTCAGTAAAGCTTTTCATCCCCAGATAGATGAATAGTCGGAGAGAACTATTCAGGCTTTGGAGGATATTCTTAGAGCCTGTGTGCTCAATTTCAGTGGTTCTTGGGATGGGACATTGCTGTTGGTTGAGTTTGCCTACAACAACGGGTATCACTCCGATATTGGCAAGACGCCTTACGAGGCTTTGTATTGGCGGAAGTGCCGTAGTCTGATCTGTTGGGATGAGGAGGGCCTGAGACTGGTGATTGGTCTAGATCTTTTCCAGGAGACTAAGGATCATATTGAGGTGCTCAAGCAGTGCATGAGATGAAACTCCCGTGTCCCAATTTATTAATATAAAATAGAATTTGAATATAAAATGACTAAATTTCCCTTATCATTCCTGGGACACGAAAATCATCAACTAAACACCCGTATCCCAAATAACCCATTAAATTATTTACAACATGTGAAAAGACCAAAATGCGCTTCTACCCGGGATACGATATCAACAACATGATCAACATTTAATCAAATAATAAATAATACAATGGAATCAAGTACGCAGAGGAAAACAAAAATGCATAGCAACATGCATGCATGAACCCTATGGATCCGACCCGTGGAGGAAAGCACCGCCACCTGCTGATATGCTCTTCTGATCATCGATCAGCTAACCTGTGAAAAGACTGTGAGGGGGTGAGACCAACCACTGTCTCACCGTAAACAAATAAACCAAAGTATACTAATATAAATCGACCATAAATACTGGCATCAGGCAGTAGCAACCACGGTGCAGAACAAGTACAATGCACAACAGAAAATCATCATCAGAGTTTAAACTTACAACTATCTTTAATCATCTTATTATAGTTATATTTTATCATTATTAGAGTTTAACATTTTATTAGGACCCTCTACTGTGTGCGTCAAACTCTGTCTCGTCCCATGAGACAACCAGGCATAAGCCTAATATAATCAGGGCAAGGCCCAATACAATCACTGAGAGAGAAATAGACAGAGAGAAAGAGGGAGGTAGAAAGGGGGAGATAGAAAGGGGGAGGTAGAATCGGTCATCACAAACCCATATGCTAAACCGCATATACCATGCTATCCCGCATGCAATCCCGAGGGGTATCACCTCCCGCTCGAACCAACCGGTCAACAGCCCCACCGTAGAATATTTTTATTGTACATTATTATCAGTTATACTTAACGAGTTATGTGTGCCACACGTTATGATCGTCCAGAGTTGTGTGGATTTAACATTTTGTTCTCAAGTTCGGCCTCTGGCCCACAAAACACCACACAAACCACACGTTATGATCGTTCAGAGTTGTGTGGATTTTAATGCTCTTGCCGAGTTGATTCTGTACATCATTCTTGAATTCTTTGAACTTTTCAAAGGATTCTGACTTGTGTCTCATTAGATACACATAGCCATACCTACTAAAATCGTCAGTAAATGTATTAGATACACATAGCCATACCTACTAAAATCGTCAGTAAATGTAATGAAGTATTGAAATCCACCTCTAGCTTGTGTCGACATCGGTCCACATACATCACTATGTATAAGACCTAACAAGTCCGAAGCTCTTTCACCTTTACCGGTAAAAGGAACCTTCGTCATCTTGCCTAACAAACATGACTCACATGTCTCAAATGATTCAAAATCAAATGAGTCTAAAAGTCCATCTTTATGGAGTTTAGATATACGAGTCTCGTTTATATGGCCCAATCGACAATGCCAAAGATAGGTTTCATTAGAATCGTTTAATCTAACCTTCTTCGTATTAATGTTATAGATTGGTGTTTCAAGGTTTAGAAAATACAAACCATTGCTTAAATACGCACCACCATAATAAACATTATTGAAATAAATAGAACAACAATTGTACTTTATTATAAATGAAAAACCTTTCTTGTAAAGACAAGACACAAAAATCAAATTCCTGCTTATAGTAGGTACATAATAGCAATCATCAAGTTCCAAAACCAAACCACTCGGTAAAAATAGATGGTAAGACCCTACGGCTAATGCAGCAACTCTTGCTCCATTTCCAACGCGCAGGTCTATCTCTCCCTTTGCTAATCTTCTACTCTTTCTCAGTTCCTGCACATTTACATAAATGTGAGAACCACATCCGGTATCTAATACCCACAATGCAGAGATAGAGATATTAGCTTCTATAACAAAAATACCTGAAGCAAAAGTCTTACTTCCCTTCTGTTTCTTCACCTCTTCAAGGTAAACAGGGCAGTTACGTTTCCAATGACCAGGTTTGTTGCAATGGAAACATTGTTCATCCTTTGCAATACCACCTTTGGGTTTCAGCACATGTGAACAAGAAGATGCACATGCACCAAACTTTTTGGCACATTTCTTCTTCTTGTAAAACTTGGCTTTACCATTTCCTTTGCCTTTTCCAACCATCAAGATGTTGTTGGATTTGTTTGCCTTTATTTGTTGCTCAACTGTTCCTAACATGTTAAGCAACTCAGATAAGGATTTGTCAAGATGATTCATATTAAAATTCATGACAAATTGGTTGTAACTATCCGGCAACGATTGCAGGACTAGATCAACAGCCAACTCCTTCTGCAAAGGAAAACTCAGACCCTTAAGGCTCTCAATGTATCCAATCATCTTGAGCACATGAGGCCTTACCGGTGATGACTTAGCCATCTTGCATTGGAACAATGCCTTAAAGGTCTCATATCTCTCATGCCTAACTTGCTCTTCAAAGAGCATTTTCAGGTGTTCGATCATATCAAATGCACCCAAGTTCTCATGTTGCTTCTGAAGCTCAGAGTCCATGTTAACAAGCATAAGGCATGCAACATCCAATGCATCATCAACATGCTTCTTATAAGCATCTCTTTCCGCCCTAGGAGCATTAGGCGCCGGTTCAATTGGAACGGGCCCTTCAAGGACATACAACTTCTTTTCTTGTTTGAGGACTATCCTCAAATTGCGATGCCACTTTAGGAAGTTATTCCCATTCAGCTTTTCCTTCTCAAGGACGGATCGCAGAGATTGTGTACTAGTGTTTTGTGCCATGATAACTCTACAACATAGATCAAATCACACAAATAAGAGTCATGTATACATATAATCACTTAATAAGGAATTTTATTAAATGATGCTCCTACTACATAAATCAAGATAATTATAAGTAGGCCAAGATCCATATTTCACTACAAGATAAGTCAGCTTTGGCTGATCGCTTATATCATAGTTATTGAGGTAGACAACTCTTGTCAATTACATCTCATGTAACTCTTGGATAGTTGAGTGAACAACACTTGTTCTTGTCTATCTCATAGACTTAGCTCAACTCCTTGCCTCTAAGTCCTCAATCCTATTGAGATGACCTAGTTAAGTTCAACCCATAACAAGCAGTTCAGATATTACAATTATCCAGTCGCACCTTGCTAGGATAAATATTGGCACCTTGCTTTGGCAAAACCTACCAAGTATTGATCTAAGCAATGATGAGTGCTTATCATGGAAGGCAACACAATAGGAACTTAATATTTACATCAACATATTATTCCTATACATCATATGCATGTTCTTGATAAATCACATACTGATGTTATGTAAGTTTGGAAACCAAAATTACATGAGAACATCGATGTCTAACAGTGAACATCGATGTTGTGAGAATCTGATTCTCGCTAACCACTTGGCATTGCTTATGAACATCGATGTCCTAGCTTGAACATTGATGTCCAATGGCCTCTGGAACTCAAGAACATCGATGTCTTGAACTGAACATCGATGTTCTGAGGCTCTGGAACTCCAAACTATTTGGCAGAGCTCAAGAACATCGATGTTAGGTTCTTGAACATCGATGTTGGAAAGTTCCAAAGGTCCAAAAACTTGGCAGTAGTTTTAAACATCGATGTCTGACGTTTAAACATCGATGTTTGAGACTTCTGGAACTCAAGAACATCGATGTCCATTTCTGAACATCGATGTCCATGAGAATCTGGAGTCTCAAAACAATCTGACAGAAGGCATGAACATCGATGTTGACGCCTGAACATCGATGTTCAATCCTTTCTGCCAAGGCCACTTGACTTGTGAACATCGATGTTTGTCTCACAACATCGATGTTCACTGGCCTCGGCCAAGGCAAATCTTAATGTGAACATCGATGTTGATTTGATGAACATCGATGTTCTGGCCCTGCTGCACTAGAATGACAATCGTTCTATACACAAACCGAGAATTGATTTTTCGGAGTCGAACTCTTCAACTTACTGCCAATAACACCTTGATTGATATCACAAACCATTCAAGTTCTTGTTGTCAAACAACCTCAACATATATCACATATACAAATGGAATTCAATATATCATGATCATGTTACATCATATACAACACATCATATATATTTGCAGGTACATATCACACATATGCACAACAAATTCGGTTTAGAACTTCACAAGAGGCTCCGCTACCACTGTAAGTTTTCGGGCATGCAAACTTGACAATCAAAAGCAAAGAAATGCGCAGCGGACAACCGGAAACACAAGGAGGATCCAAGTGAAGCAACTAAACAGAACAACAAAAATTCGTACCTTGTATGGTTGAGATCTTTCACCCAACTGTTGTGCCGAATCAGCTAGAGTCGGACAGCAATCCCGCCCCTCTACGATATCCACACGAACCGTGATAACTAGTTGAAATCATCACACGATTACCAACCCGAGCACCCCCGAACTGATGTGCTGGCAGCAGGTTTCGGAAGCTAGAGTTTGTGGTATTTTCTTCTTTCTCAAAGAAGGTGTGTATGGTCTGAAACTCACAAGAACTCTCAAGACACTCTCAAGGCACACTCCTCTGAAAATTTTCAGACTCAAAGTGATGAATCAACAAGGCATAATCAGATTATGCTTAGTCTAATCCCACTCACAAAAGCAAGGGACAAAGTGGCCAACACCTTTGGCCAACATGATTAGCTTTTAGCTAATTATGTCTCCACTAACTCTTGGTGGGACTACACATCACATGGTACTAATTATGGTTCAATAAATCAGACATTTAGTGAACCAAACCAGCCCAAAACGACCCTGGTCCAACCACACCTGGTCGAACCATGGTCCAACCACGGTTCAACCACCTGCTCGAATCAACGATTCTTCGTGTGTGACCCTGTAGGCACTTGTAACGTTTGGCAATAATCGTAAAATCTCATTTTACAATTATAAGCAAAGAGCGGCGTCTAGCAACACATCATTGCTACCCGAACGACAAGATCAGTACTGATTCGTATGCCTCGCAAACATGTCATCGTCCTTTCGTCCCATTATCAAGATTAAACACGAGACATGGAAAATGTCAATCTCATATATGTTTAATCTTAGTTTCTTGATCCCCGAGTTAACTGTGTAAAACGGATACTCATGATATCACCATATCACATAATCCGAGCGTGGCCACGCATTTAACAGTTTAACTCTATCAAGAGGCCATCTGACAATATACCCGTTATATGGGTTGGACGAATCCCATCTCGATCAATCAAAACCCACTACACATTACGTCATATACCCAATGATTACCCTTACGTCTACTCAGTTACGAGTGACTATGAATAATATCAAAGTATACGACTCATATGCTGGGAACCTTGTCGATCTCAGGTCTAAGGACAATACATATAAGAACCACTAATGACAATCATATAACGTTCCATGTAGGGTTTTTATGCGGGTTGGTCCAGTCCACAAGTTCTCTAACTTGTATCCGTATGTAGAATTCATATCTCATATAATTCTCAACATACGCTAGTCTTAATTTATTATTACAACCCATCCATAATAATAATCGACTAGGGACATTTAAGAATATATAATATTCTAGGGTTATAAATATGTGCAAGCGTTTATCTCATAAACATATTTATTGGAATAACCTTAATGTATATACATGACATAATTGGACCTAATAAGGGATGGGCTTTAAGCCCAAGGACTTGTTTGGGTTCAGTGGTGGTTTTTTTNTAGTCTTAATTTATTATTACAACCCATCCATAATAATAATCGACTAGGGACATTTAAGAATATATAATATTCTAGGGTTATAAATATGTGCAAGCGTTTATCTCATAAACATATTTATTGGAATAACCTTAATGTATATACATGACATAATTGGACCTAATAAGGGATGGGCTTTAAGCCCAAGGACTTGTTTGGGTTCAGTGGTGGTTTTTTTCATGATATGGGCTTTATGCCCAAAGGTGATGTGGGCTTTAGGCCTGGCTACTGATTTTGGACTTAGTTGGGCTTTAGGCCTGGCTACTGATTTTGGACTTAGTTGGGCTTTAGGCCTGTGAATCTTAGGCCCGTGACATGGAGATGTGGACCATGAGTAGGATTGGATCTTTGGGGTTTGGACTCAGATCTGGTTAGTAAACGGGCCTAGACTCATGTTTTATAAACAAGATCAGGATGGAGGACTTACGACGATATAGTGATATAATCACATAACCAGCATGCATTTATCATGTTCTACGTTCGTCATATATGTGACCATGCTGTGTTATAATATAGGACATGTCAACGCAAGGGAATGTGTCGGATTTTCCAAGGAAATTACTATAGCCCAGGTGAGGACACATAAACCTTTATATGCTTTACTGCCTGCGGTACTCAGGTTGATAGTCTTGGTACATCATGTGGTAAATGGATAAATGTTGCAAGAATTATATGTCTGGTTCAGCTTGTTATGATTCATGCTCTGGCTGTGTTGTGTGCCTGTTTGTATATGCACTTCATTGCCGTGTTAATTGTTATGAGCTGATAATGCCTTACTAATTGTTGTGAGCTGGTGATGCCATGTTAATTAATTTGGTCTGACGATGCTGTGTTAATTATTTATGGGCTAGTTTTGCCTTGTTTTATGGTATGTGTTGTTTTGCCTATATCATGTGTTAATGAGAGCTTTAGGCTCGGCTTAGAGACTATCTTTGGTGGCACACCACCTGCATACACACTTTGAGGATCACCTTATACTTAAGGCATAACTAATAAGTAATGATCCTGAATAATATACGATCTACTGTGAGGCTATTGACCGGTAGCACCGAGAGGGAGAGAGGGTACCCCTCGGGTCTTGTTATGATAGTGAGTGGTACTCACAGAGACGGCAACGAGGGGATTGATGGGTACGCCCCTCGATTAGTATATTAGTGAGAGTACCCCTCACAGAGCTGGCGCCTTGGGGATTGTCGGGTGTACCCCTTGGTTATTTGTTATTACCTATTCTTTTGGTAAGAGCACCCCTCGCAGAGCCGGCGACTTGGGGACTGACGGGTGTGCCCCAGGATTCTTGTTTATGTATTTTTTTTAGGAGAGCACCCCTCCTAATGCTGTCAGCGACTTGGCTGTTAGTGGTTTTCTTTTGTCGGAACTTACCCATTCCGGTGTGTTGATATTTATATATATATGTTCTATGTTGGGCATACGCCCTGGGGAGCCGGCCAGTCACTACCGCGCCCGACGCACACAGTAGAGGGCCCTAATAAAATATTCAAAGTTAATAAAGGATAAACTATCACTTCAATAAGATAATTTGAGTTAAGTGTGGGATAAAAGTCTGATGTTGACCTTGTTTTGTGCACTGTGACTTTTTATGTGCACTGTGGCTATTACTGCCAGGAACTGATGTACTCGCGGTTGATTTGTATATGTATATTCTGGTTTATTTGTTTATGGTGAGACAATGGTTGGTGTCACCCCTCACTTTTACACACAGGTTGACTATCGTGGATCAGGGACGTATTCAGGTAATTGTGCCTACTTTTCTTCGGGGACGGATCCATAGGTTGACACTTCATATGTTTGTATTTGTCATTGGACTCGTTATTGATTTTCACTGCATAACTTATCGGGATGTTGTTTTGTATTATTTGGATTGAACACTATTGTTTTCCGATTGGTTTACCGGTGTTTGCTTGGCTTGATAAGCCTAATTTGTTTTTGAGTCTTTAGCATCCCGATGTATGATTTGTTTTTCCGAGATTTCGATGATATGTTTCACATGGAATTTGGCATCCCTGGTCTCAAGGGAATTTTTGTCTTTCCAAGGTTATTTATGTTTGTATATTTGATTTCGGGATACGGTCGTTTCAATCGTGTTGATAACGTGTTATGTATTTTGGTAATAAAATGTGAATTTAGTTGAAGGAGAGGAAGAAGGAGAAGAAGAAGGATGATCAGGGGAAGAGCTTGAGCTCATTTTTCTCATTATCATCTGTGTTTAGAAGATACAGAATATATAGAAAATACAGATGACGGGTAGGTGGGTTACAGTTAATAATGACATTCATCACGTTTATTTCATAACAGTATGGACGTTATAACAGGGGTTGTTGCCTTTTTTGTTTCCTTGGAGTTATTCATGTTTCTTCTTCCACCTTTCCTCATCTCCATCCTTATCTTCTATTTTTTGTCTTTCTTCTCCAAAAGTAGTCCAGCAAAACTGAGTGAATGTTACCATGTGAACGTTCCTAGCCAAGACATGAACTCCCTAATCCTTTTGGAAGGTTGGATTTAAAAAAGAATGCATATTTGGAGATTTTTGATTGGGTACCAAAACGAACTCTCTAAACCCACCAACCAAAGGTCAAAGAGTCGTTGCTTTTGTCCATTTCAAAGGGGAGCTGAGTTTTAGGAGAATGAAGATGCAAGTAGAAGACATCTTAGAAGCCACGTCCTTGAAGAAGAGGTGCAGTTGGAATTTCATAGGTGTGCTCACACCATAATTTTTCTGGATATCAAGATTTGGCCTTTTAATTTTTTTGACCGTTAGGCACATCAACTCAGCAAGTATAAAAGGCCTCCCCTTTCATCAAATCAGACTCAAGGTGAAACACCCCGACTACTATTTACCCGACTAACAGTATTTACCGATCAACAGTGCCGACACGTGGCACAAACTGTATAAATACAATAGTAAACAGGCCCAGTGGCCCAAAGTTTACATCACACTACCAATCTTGGGGACAACAATATTGCATGCACAGCGGAAGCAATTTTAATAACCACAGCAAAAGTATGATTCGACTCGATGCAACACTATGGATCCTGAACCGTCAGAGGAGATGCCGCAGCCTGCTATGATGCATACCTGCACAAAGAACATCGTGGCCTGCCGATGGGGCAGGTGAGGGGTGAGATTCTCCATAATCTCACCGACACATAACCCGTGATGAACAATATAGCATATACTTAACAGTCAAAAGCACATCAACACGGCATACGAGTAGAGAACAGAACACTAAACAAATACAGTCACAAAGAACAATACGGACTATGCAAATGTCCACCCCATCGACTATGCAATGCACTGACCATCTAACACTGACTGTACCATACACTAGTGCCCGACCAGGACACTTCAACTCGACTATGTATTGGGTATCCGACCCGGTCTCAACAGACTATATAATACATACTCTAGACCTGACAGACTATACTCAACAGAGGCTCCTCATCGCATGGTAACATACCGATACTGTGCTTGCTGATCATCTAACCCGGTACCAAAACAAACTCAAATCACGTGAGCCTCGCTCACCGGGTAGCCGGCAATCAGCACGGACCATACCCAACCAATATCACAACCGGTCCCCGGGTAGAATCACAACACAGCAACAGCAACAGCAGACATCACAGCAACTCGTAACCACAACAACAACATTCAGAGATTCAATATTACAGTCGGAAATCTCAACAGTAATAATCACGGCAATCAAATATCCAACAGTGAAAATCTCAGCAGTTCAATAACAACGAAGCACACAAGTAATTCGGCACATATCAAAGGAAATCTACTCTCACAATAATTATCAGCAAATATCACAAAGTTATCAACAACAATAACCATAAGATGCAGTGGAACCTATGTAGTTCCAAGACCAACCATCCCGGTTATCACGGGTGGAATGACGTATATGCAACCTCACATGATACTCCTCGGAAGCTGGTATCCGGTTAAGCCTTGATATTCCTATAATATAACAACAGTAATCACTTATAATGCACAAACAAGATGATTATGCATGATACCGATTAATAGTTATTAGACGGCTTATCAGTTCATTTTATTATTTCCTTAATTATCTTATTCGTTTCTGTGGAGGTTACTAATAATCTATTTCCNCTAACAATGTATAAGCCGGTGAGAATAGCTGCAATACATTATACGATATATTCATATACTTATAATAGATTAATAATTAAGATAAGGTAATGTCCAATATTATTTTTACCTAAAAGAAATATAGCTAACGTCATAAAAGTATAACTATATATATAACCGATACTATTTTAGTTATTAAAAGTAAATGTAATAGAGTAATTATATATGTTTAAGCCTTTTGTCTTAATTAGCCCGAGTAAAGCATAAATTCGATAAACCGGAGTGAATAATACCATGGACCTTCTTTTGTAGCCCACTCGAAAAACAAATTAAAATCATAAACAAAAGGCATAAATAAAATCAAAGCATTAATCATAAAATTAATATTAGATAAATTAAATTAAACGTTCACTTATTAACGTCGTTATAAAAGTCCGAGTTCGTTAATGTTCGTGAAATGCCCAAAGGGTCCGATAATTACCCAAAAACTCGATCCTGGGTTCACCGGAAAATACCCAAGACCTTGCCGGAAAATCACCCGAGACATCGGAATCTCGCCGGATTCCGGCAAGTACTGTGTACAGCAGCCCATAGCAGCCCTCGGTTACTGTTCATCAACAAATCAGCACACCAATCCCACGCCACCAAAGCCACAATCCGAACACCAACATCACCACCATGGTTGCAGCTACTCTTCGGTGGCCGGAATTCCACCAAACCACCGCATCCAATACCCAAAACACAACTACCCACAGCCACAACAATAACAACAACGCCATCACAACCGCCACACCTGAATCCACCGTAACCAAGGCATACAGGGACAACAATCAACCCATTAATACCAACTATACCCATCTAATCTGCCGCAATCTCCAACTAATTACAGGGAAGAAGAAACGAATTGGCAGCAGCAACTTACCCGACGGCGGCGCGAAAACAGGAAAAGGGAGAGGAGACCCGCGGCGGTGTTGGAAGATCAATGAAGGAGGGGAGCGTCGCGTGGCAGAACGAGACGAGGTCGACGAAGGAGGCGACGCGTTCCTCACTTCGGCGATGACTGCGAGCAGGACGGAGCAGAAGAGGACGGGTAGGGAGAAGAGGGAGAGGAGCTCAGTCTCCTGGGCAGGGCAGTGGCTCGGGCTCGTCTCGGCTGCGGCAGAGGGAGGAGACGGCGGACGCGAGCAGAGCAGGCGGCTAGGCGGCGAGGCAACGAGAGAGAGGGGCAGAGGGAAGGAGGAAGAGATGGTGTCGGTGACGGCGGTGGTCTCGGTGGCAGTGAAGAAGAAGGGAGGAGAAGGAAGAAGAGAGGGGGAATGGTGGTGTTGGCAGGAGAGATGGGTGTGTGATTGGAGGTAAGCCGGTGAAGAAATAAGGGGAGAAAAGGAGAAGGAGACAGGAGAAGGTGGAAGGGGGGGCCGGCTGAGGTAGAAGAAGAGATAAGGAAAAACAAGAAGAAAGTGGAGAAAAAAAAGGAAAAGAAATGGAAAAGAATAAGTGGGAATATGGAGTTGTCGGGGCAAATTATTGGTGCCTTGTTGGCATCAAAACGACGTCGTTTTAGACGTCCTCAAGCCATGGTCAACACCCACAAGCCCTTGGTCAAAACGCAAACATTTATGTGTTTTATGTTTTGTGTATCCCAAAACTACGTCGTATTAAACGAAACTGCTTAAAACCTTGTGTTTCACACCCATGCTTAATTTCGAAAATAAATTTAGGAAATTTATTAGTAATAAATAGATTCTTTTATAAAATCTAAAATAAATTTTAAAAACACATTTATTAATTATAGCGGAATTAAAAGATAAATTTCCTTAAAAATTCTAACTAATAATTGTTGGAATATAAATACTTGGCAAAACAATAATAAGAATTCCTTCAATCATGTTATCAATAAGAGTATCGATAACAAAAATAAATAAATAATGATAATGATATTAAACTATAATAATCAAAACCTCTGGAAAGAAGGGCGATATGGAAATAAACTCGGAATGGTTGAATTCATCGATTAGCAACGGTAAATTTTATTAATCATCGTAAAAATCAAAATAACAAGGTAAAACACATGAAAATTTTACCCGGGTCGTTACAGTCTACCCACCTTAAAGAATTTCGTCCCCGAAATTCCCGCTTATTCAAAAACATACCATTTTACCAAAAACTCGTCTTTTTTTTCAAACTTATCTTTCAAAAACTTGTTAGATTTTCATAAACTCATTAGCAAAACTTCGGAGTAATCAAGCAACAATACTGTTTAACACCGAAGCACATATAGTTAGGCGATCAAAACGTGTTCATGAGAGAGAATACTCACATGTGAATGTTCTGCAGCAGGCTGGCGTCTCTCGACTGGATCCATAATGCACTAACCACATGAATATGCATGCAATCATGTTAATCATGTGGAGCGAGCTATGCACAGCAAATAAGTAAAACAAACACCCAAGGACCTACCGCCCGCTCCGCTACCAAAATGAAACACCCCGACTACTATTTACCCGACTAACAGTATTTACCGATCAACAGTGCCGACACGTGGCACAAACTGTATAAATACAATAGTAAACAGGCCCAGTGGCCCAAAGTTTACATCACACTACCAATCTCGGGGACAACAATATTGCATGCACAGCGGAAGCAATTTTAATAACCACAGCAAAAGTATGATTCGACTCGATGCAACACTAAGGATCCTGAACCGTCAGAGGAGATGCCGCAGACTGCCATGATGCATACCTGCACAAAGAACATCGTGGCCTGCCGATGGGGCAGGTGAGGGGTGAGATTCTCCATAATCTCACCGACACATAACCCATGATGAACAATATAGCATATACTTAACAGTCAAAAGCACATCAACACGGCATACGAGTAGAGAACAGAACACTGAACAAATACAGTCACAAAGAACAATACGGACTATGCAAATGTCCACCCCATCGACTATGCAATGCACTGACCATCTAACACTGACTGTACCATACACTAGTGCCCGACCAGGACACTTCAACTCGACTATGTATTGGGTATCCGACCCGGTCTCAACAGCCTATATAGTACATACTCTAGACCTGACAGACTATACTCAACAGAGGCTCCTCATCGCATGGTAACATACCGATACTGTGCTTGCTGATCATCTAACCCGGTACCAAAACAAACTCAAATCACGTGAGCCTCGCTCACCGGGTAGCCGGCAATCAGCACGGACCATACCCAACCAATATCACAACCGGTCCCCGGGTAGAATCACAACNAAGAGTATCGATAACAAAAATAAATAAATAATGATAATGATATTAAACTATAATAATCAAAACCTCTGGAAAGAAGGGCGATATGGAAATAAACTCGGAATGGTTGAATTCATCGATTAGCAACGGTAAATTTTATTAATCATCGTAAAAATCAAAATAACAAGGTAAAACTCATGAAAATTTTACCCGGGTCGTTACACAAGGCAAGCCACTATAACTTTTCTGGCACCATTTTGAAGCTTGCTTAAGTGCCCACAAACTATTGAGATATTAGAGTTTGATTAATGATATTACTGGGGATTTAATTTTTTCTTCTTGTGCTTAGTACCTTTGGGATATCTTTGGGCTTAAATTGTATTAACAAAGAGTGAGTCACTCTTTGGTTATTGGAAAATCATACATTGGGTAGAATTAAGGGAATTTTACTTGAGGGGTTGAATACTTGTGTTGCTTCTTGTGTGGTGGTTTCAATTTTCGTCCATATCACTTTGTTTACCTAGAATTTGGTTTCTGCTCACATACATATCTTATCTAATTTAGTGCGAAAATTTTAGTTTGAGTTGAAGTACAAATTGAATTTCTCCTTTCTCTTTTAGTTTCTTGTGAAATAATTGACACCTCCAAAACCCCAAAACCCCAACACCTCCCCCTCTCCCCCCCCCCCCCCCCCCCCCCCCCCCCCCCCCCCCCCCCCCCCCCCCCCCCCCCCCCCCCGGGGGCTTTTGGGCCTACATAACTTAATTATACATTTATGTGCTGGTAATACTTTTTGTTATTTTTTAAAAAACATTAATTTATCTTAATAAGTTTAATTACTTGCATTTTAAGTCAAAAAAATTGATATGGATATTTATTAAATTTTTTCAAAACAAATTATTTTTTCAAAAATGTTAATGACCCAAATTTTAGAATAAAAAACTTAGTACTATAGTTATATTTAATTTCTAAAAATATATTATAAAAATTAATATAGTTTAAATTTTAATATTTATGTAATTAATTTTTTAGTTTACTTACTCAATTTTGTTCAATTAAATTAGATAAAATTTTATTAATTTATATAATTGTACTTTAATATGTATGTTTATAAATATCTTTATATATCTATATTTTACTCCCTTTGATCCACAATAGATGACGCTTAAGACTTTTAATTTTGTTTCAGAATATATGACGTTTAGCAAGCATTAGATTTTTTTTTCCATATTTACCCATATTTAATTAACCAACTACTTCCTAACTACTTCCTTATTTACCCATGCTTTTATTTCTTGGGAGAATAAAAAGGATAGATTAGTAATTTAAATATCAAAATTTAATGAAAATAGATCTATTTAATGCTTCCCTTAATGGGAGTGCAAATACCTTAAACGTCATCTATTGTGGATCAAAGGGAGTAATGTTTATATCACCACCGGGCCGAACTCGTGCGTATTACGGGGACAGCGGCTAGTTAGATTAACATTTGAGCCTACTCTACTTTATGGATTACCGAGGCCGTTGACGAATTCACCAAGTACCACCACCGACTGCCTTTTTTGTTTGAATGTTCCATTAATTAACGGAGACCAAGTAGATGGAGAGACATTAATATTTTCACTAAAATTATCATAGGACATATTTAAATCCATACTACATTTGCGGTTTAACCACTTTTTTGGTCGGTGTAACCTGATAATTGTAAAAGAATATTTATTCTGTTCAGTTCAACCTTTGTTTTTTAGAGTTGGCAAAAACCAATTGATCCATCCGCTTTTACCAAACCCAATGAATTGGTCACAGATTGAACAAAATAAGTTATCAACGGAAACGAAGTGATTATAGTAATGTCAAATGCCAAAATTTAACAATTGTAAATTTTTTTTTGTGTTGAAATATATTGAAACCTGCCACTAGCTAAGCAAGCATCATTTCTCTCTCTCTCTTTTTTTTTTTTGGTGTAAGCAAGCATCATTTCATTTCATGCCAATTGCTAGCAAGCTTCATTTCATGCCGAGGAGCATATGATTTGGGATCGATCCCCCACATTTTTGTACGTCATACCTTCTTGAAATACATTGCACCTGTTTTCATAGTTCAATATATAGTATTAGAATTTTGTAACATGCATTATTTAATATTAGCTAGACCTTTTGGTGTTCGTTATTGGTCACCGAAATATAATTACATATATCCTTTCTTAATTATTCTTCCAGAATATAATATCAACTAATTGTTATCTTGATTTTTATTTTTATTAATTCTTAAAATTAAAAAATTAATAAGACTTGAATTGTTGAAAATAATCTTTTCTCTTTTAAAGAAAAAATTAATATTCCACGGAAAATTTTTTTCTAAATTTAAAATATACAAAAAAGCATTGAATAATCTCCTCTCTTATTGTATCGTATAAACCATTTTGTGTTTGCAAGTGCAGTAATTATATTATTTTGACGGCCCAGGAAGAGGGAGATAATACTTTGATGAGCTCCAATTTGTTTTTCTTCTTCTTTTTACTTATGAAAAAAAGAGAAAAAATAACCGACAAATGACTTTTCTAAAGCATTGTTCTTTGCATATTATCATAGGCCAGCTGTTGATGATCCTCCTTAATTCACTGTTACCAATCTTGACGAGGTCCTCGGTCTTCCCATCCAGCCTCCCAATTACACATCTATTTCTGGTAACTACTTTTAGTAGCAATTGAGTCGCATGCAGTAATTAAGGGTAAGGACCAAGTTGGTTGATAATTGATGTTGTGATGTCTTCTTACTCTATGTTGGCAAGCAACGGCAACCATGGTTCCTTTAACTATAGTTTAGCTTCTAGAAATTTAGAAAAAGAGAAACTATTCCTTGTCTTAAAAAAATTGCCAGTGTTTTGACCTTGATATTTGAACCACACAATTTATGTTCGGAATGCCATTTACTAATTTTTTCTATAACATACAATTTGAGATTTTATTGTGATAAATTGTGTCATGCCTATATATATATATATATATATATATAGGCCTAACTGCAGGGAAAGTTCTGCAACTTTGGCTCATTGGCGACTAGAAGTGTGGGTTTTTAATAGCTAAAACAAAAATATATTTGTTAGGAATGATTTAATCATTTTTAATTTAAGTATAGACCAAAAAAACATAAACATAGCGGAACAAGTTTCTAACTGGTCTAAAATCTTAAATCAAGTCAATGAATATGTGTAAAACATAAAATTTGATATTTCATTATAATAAATAATTAGCATTATCATTTCTACTGACTTTAGGTGATAATAAGTAATGACTCATTTCTAATAGCTTAGCTATAAGAAATGACAGATTGACGAAAATAATTAAGCTCGTTCTAACGCTAAATTGTTATGGCAAATAAAGGTTACAGCCTACAACTGCAAACCAGTCAAAGTTACTATCCATCCATATATATTTTCTTTCTGATGAGTATATGGGATGGACACTCGTTTGAGATTACATTCCGGACTGCCCGGTTCAACCAGGTTTAACCGGAAACCAGACATGTTTCGGTCCATTTTGCCGCTGTTTTTCATGGTTTTCTAACATGAAATACCGACTGATGTTTAGTGAACTAGTCGGACTTTTATGGTTTTTACCGCCGGTTGAACCATTGAGATCCTAATGACTTTTAAAGCCTCCAACCAACTAAATTAACACAAACTCCAACCAACTAAATTAACACAAATTGATTTTTTCAATTAAATTTTATTATATATTAAGAATGACTTTAATTTTAACTTTTACTATATTAGAAAACTATATATATATAGTCAAAGTTTTAACATATAATAATTTTAACTTTTAAGAATGAAACGCCCCGACCCGTATTTACCGTACACAGTAAACACGTGTCGGAACTGTAACAACCTGACCAAATAAAGCCCAGCATACAGTGTTTACAACAGTAACTCGGGCTCAACAGCCCAAAATAAAAACAACAATAACAACATAACCGGCCCAATAATAGCAAAAATAATGCACAGCGAAAGACTTAATAACTCACAAGACACTGTATGCGACACTGATGCAAACTATGGATCCAAGTCCTGTCCATGGGATAAGGCCGCAGCCTGTCTGGAATGCACCAAACCTGTACCACAAATAACTCATCCTACGGGATGAAAGCCCGCAGGTGAGGGGTGAGTCCGAAGTGCTTACCGACGAAGGATAGACAATCAATATGCAACACTATAAGTACTCAAGGTCAAAAACAGGTAAAAACCACCAAATACATACTAAACCAAAAGACTCGACCCAAAACCGGTCCAAGACCAAAAAGACTCAAATAAAATCCAATTTTCAATTTTATCTTTTCCGGGCCCCGTCACGGATAAGCTAGAGGTCAGACCTGGTTATCAACATATTTCGGGTGCCAGACCAAATCCAGAGAACCCAGGGATCGACATCCCAAAAATACGAACCCAGGGATAGACATCCCAAAAATA
>JAKUCV010001225.1:0-30828 GCA_028386065.3 Turnera subulata | reverse complement strand
CGGACGTTACAAGTGCCTACAGGGTCACACACATAGAACCGTTGATTCGAGCAGGTGGTTGAACCGTGGTTGGACCATGGTTGGACCGGGTGTGGTTGGACTGTGGTTGGACCATGGTTGAACCAGGGTCGTTTTGGTACAATAATTAGGTGAATTATTGACCAGAGATCAGACATTATGGTGTGTGTTGTGCTAGAAAGTCTAGTGGAGGCATTATCATGTCTTGACATGATTAAGTGGGAGATGGGCCAAGGTTGGCCACTTACTTCCACTAACCTATGTCTTCATTTGGCATGTGTATGATCTGATCATCCTCTTCCTCTCTGGGGGTTCTCCGAACGTTTTTGAGTCTTGAGAGCCTTGAGAAAAACACTCACCTTCAGCTTCTTCATTCTTTGTGAAAGAAAGAAGAACACAAAAACACCACAAACACAAGCACCCGCTTCTTGTTGCTAGCACATCAGTTCGGGTGAGCTCGAGGCTTGATTCGTGTGACGATTCCAAGCCGATCACGGTTCGTGTGGATGCCGTAGAGGGGCGAGGCTTTTGTCTGGCTCTAGCTGATTCGGCTCTACAGTTGGGTGAAAGACCTCAACCGAACAAGGTATGTAAATTTTGTTATACGGTTTATGCATGCTTCATTTGGTTCTTGGTTGAGTTTCCTTGTTTCCGCTGCATATTGTGCTTGGTATATGAATGTCATATAGCTTAGGGAAACTTACAATGGCCACCACAAAACAGTCGTAAATCATCAAGTCGTACCACTACTTACCACGTGACAATTATATTATCATCATCGAAATCAAATCACAGGGATCAACATCCCTAACCAAAATACCGGGATAGACATCCCTATCCAAAATTCAAGGATCGACATCCTTATCACAATTTATTATTTAATCCATTTTATTTAATGCCAAAAAGACTCAAGGATAAACGTCCAAAAACCAATCACAATACTGGGATAAACATCCCGACAACAATCAAGACAATGTGATAAACATCCCGAACCAAACCACAACAAACGCAACATCCAACAAAGCAATAATCATCAAACATAATAACCGAGTAATACAGGCACATATTGAAGGAAATCCATCCTCACCTTGGCCGATTACTCAACTCCGGAGACATGACCGGTCTGAAGCCGGCTCCTCCGGAAACTGCCCGATATCCAAACCTATATGGCAAAACAATATACTCACATAAATGCACATAATCGGTATACTATGATGCCAAAACTGCGAAATAACCCATCCCGGTTACATATTTTTATTATTTCACTTTAACAAAAATATTATTCCGTACGTATATCCGAATATAATTTCGGTACCATACTTTAATTAAAACTTTTTTTCAAAAAATTTTCCTAAATTAATTATACTTTCCCAAAATATAATCACCATAATTTTCAAAAAACGATAACATATGTATATATATATTTTCTAAAATATTACATTTTAAATAAAACTATTTACCATAATATAATTACCAAATATTGTCATTTACCAATAATTTATGTATATATTAGTCATATGCTATATGTTATTTTCCAGAAAATATATAATCATAAAAACTTACTCTGAAAATTAAATACAATTTAATATATATACATTTTTATTTTCTAAATATATTCAAGGTATATATCTTTTTTTCTAAATAAACATAATACTAATTTTTCAAAACAAAATATAACTATCTTTAATTTTAAAAATCAAGTAAATATACATACATATATATATATTTCTTCCCAAAAGCATAATTAAAACTAACTATATTTTAAAAAAATATTAATATATATTTTTTTTCCAAATTAAAACCAACAAAATAAGTTAATATATATTTATATATGTTTTTTTTAAAAAAAAGGTCAACCCGGAACCAGGTCGGTCAACCCAACCCAGAACCAGGCTCGACCCGGTCACGACCCGCCCGTGAAAAACGGGTTGCTCACCTTGATGACGGCGGCGGCGCGACTGACGCGAAGGGAAGGAAGCCGCGAGGAAGGTGAGCTCGAGGCGATTCCAAGGGCAGTGGAAAGGCGGCGCGAGGCGTCACGGCGGCTGAGCAGAGCGTAGGAGAAGAGGATCCGTGGGTCTGCTCGCGGGTCAACAACGCGTCACGGCGGTTCCGGCGATGGAAGACGACGAGGGCGACGGCAACGGGTCGGCGACGTCACGGGGAAGAGGCTGGTGGCGGCGGGAAACTCCTCCTGGTGAACAGTAACCGGGGAGGGGGAGAGGTGACGAACTGTTCATCATTTTTTTTCTTTTTTCTATTTTCTTTTCTTTTTTTCTGTATTTCTTCCCTTTTCTTTTTTTCATTTCTGTTATTATTTATTTTTTTTCTTCTTCTCTTTTTTTTCTTTTTCCTCTTCTCTCTTTTTTTTATCTGTTTTTCTGTTTTTTTTTCTTTTCTTTTTTTCTTTTTCTTTTTCTTTTTTTTCCCCCTCTTTTTTTATCTTTTCTTCTTTTCTCTCTTTTTCTTTTTCTTCTCCTTTTCCTCTCTTCTTCTCTTCTTCCCCTTCTCCTGCTTTCTTCTTCTTTTTATAGACGTAAAAATGCTATTCAACGTGTGATCTTCCAATAATGCAGCTTGTCTGCATTATGGAGCGAGTTCGGTCCGGACCAGAAAATAACTGATACCCCCTTAGTTATTTTCCTGCGTGATTTTTATGAGAATTCTGGGACCCGAAAAAAACCAACTTAGGTCCGAAAAATCCACGGAAAAATCACGAGCGCGGGAAAACTCTTGGTTTCGAAAAACGATGCCCGATTTACCTTTAATTAATTGCCCAAGATAAATTTTTCCGGTAAATCACTGTAGAAAAACTTTTACAGTCCCGGTAAAAATCAAAATTTTAACCCGGGCTGTTACAGTCTACCCACCATAAAAAGAATTTCGTCCCCGAAATTCCGTCTTATCCGTGGGTCCTACCACGATAAGCTTCTGGCACACTCTGCCAGGTGTCCAAACTCAACCCGAGATACCGCTTATACCCTTAAGCGACATCTCGTCCTCTATAAGAACCAAACCTAATGACTAGCAAACTCACACACAGTCATGGACTCTCCAATCCAATCTCGAACTACCTCAGACTCCGAGAAAAAATGCTTTCCCGACAAGCTCCGATGAAGAACCTCCCAAGAAGCGGTTCAAAACCAACATCATCGGCCTGAAGGAACACATGGTCGTCTCCCCAAGACAATGAAAGAAGCGTGCCAACAAGAAGGCTGAGGATAAGAAGGGCAAGGCAACTGCTGAAAGCAGCACTCCGCAACAGACGCTGACGCAGCTGAACGTCTCACTGAAGAAGATCAGCTCGGTGGTGATGCAGATAGAACTGGCATGTGCGGAGCTCTTTCCTCACGTGAAGAACGTCCAAAAACTTGTAAAAGACCTAGAGAAGCAAGTAGCTCCATAGAGTACTTCTTCTCCTGTTGTAAAACTGCTATGAATTAAATAAAATAAGTTTCCTTTTTAAATCAAAAACTCTTGTTAAATTGTGAAAACTCATGCTAACAGAAAGATAAAAACATCTCAAAGCATAACAAAAATCAATAATAAGAATATAAAATCAAACATAAAGAAATTAAAACAAAAACATGTTTTCATGCTCGGCGCCCAAATCGGTCGTAGACATCCTCGATCCCGAGAAACGTGACACGTACAACTAACGGTAACGTCTGTTTCCCTCGTGGAAAAGACATCCGTTAACTCGCACGGTGACGATCACGAGAGCGTCCTGTGTCCCTCGATAGAAACGCTATCCACTTGTCCACAGATTCCGCATGAGCCAAAAACGTCTGTCAAGTCTCGTATCTCTCCACGATGTCCGAACAAGTGTAAGCTTGTCGCACATGCACTTTACTCGAGGTACGGTCCCATCAGTCTAGCCTCAACGGTCACGAAAGCATGTGATAAAAGATGTAGAAAATAATGAAAACCATAAAAAGAAACGCCAAGGTAGCCAGGGCGTAAGAAAATCGCGAGATGGAAAAGGGCTGAAAAACACTGGCATTGTAGCCCGAAAAATGTATAAAGTAACAAAGCAATAAATGAAGCAACGACAAAATTTTCAAAAAGCAAAATCTTGAAAATCGAAAACAGTAATCACGCTCCCCATATGAGTATAAAAGACGGAGCGGTGAGGTGTAAATCATCAAAAGCATTTGAAAGCAAACAAAACATCCAGGCAACCAAAACCACAATGTTCAGCAAACAAAACACCACACGTCGAGACAACATGCTTGCTCCCTCATCCGTCTTCTTCGTCAAAGGTGCCAATCTAGGCAGAAGAAACCGACTGGCCTACAGCATGATCAACGAGCGTCCAGAGGAACTACCGAACGAGCTCGGCAGAATGCCACGTCTGGTCTTCGTCGACGAACTCTACTCATCGAGGTTCTTCGTCACTCCCATGGAAGAGACGTTCTTCCTAGAGGACCATGGCACTCTGAGGACCTCCTACTACGGCTCGGCCAACTCCATCATGTTCTTCATTTCCGAAAGACTTCAGGTGTTCAACCTAAAGTCCACTTGCCACTTCCTGGATCAAGGTACCTACTACCAGCTCTTGATGACGGCCCAAAGCATGCCCAGAGTCACTCGGTTGCCCGTAACTTGGCCAAAGGCCCGACTACTGGTGTGGAACTGCAGAGGAGTCGCTAGGCATTCTCAGGAGTTCTAGCGTACTCTGAGGGACCTAAAGAACCAGTACAAGCCAAACATGGTTCTTCTCACGGAGACCCAATGGCAGCCTGATGACGATCACAGTCTCATCCCACTCCGATTCCCTCAAGCAAACCGGTTCGAGCTTCCCGGCCAGAACAACGCAGGCGGCATATGGTTCTGGTGGAGCGACAGCATCACGGTCAACATCAACAATGACCCCAACAGCTTCAGGGTCAACGTCGTTCCAAGGCGATGAATGTATTTTTATTTTTATAAAATATCAATGTAATGTTTATCCTTGTAATGAAAATATTAGTATTATTAATAATATTTATATTTCTGCTTATTTATGGCATCAATTACCTCTTATGAGTATGTTATGCGACAGCTGGCGTCCCTTGACTGGATCCATAATGCACTAATTAAAATGATATAAAATAATAAACAAATGGAGCGAACTATGCAAACAAGGACAACAAACACACAAAGACTGCCCAACAAGACCTAACGCCCGCTCCGCTACCAAAATGAAACGCCCCGATCCACATTTACAGTACACAGTAAACACGTGCCGGAACTGTAACAACCTGACCAAATAAAGCCCAGCATACAGTGTATACAACAGTAACTCGGGCTCAACAGCCCAAAATAAAAACAACAATAACAACATAATCGGCCCAATGGCCCAAAAATAGCAAAAATAATGCACAGCGAAAGACTTAATAACTCACAAGACACTGTATGCGACACTGATGCAAACTATGGATCCAAGTCCTGTCCAAGGGATAACGCCGCAGCCTGTCTCAAATGCACCAAACCTGTACCACAAATAACTCATCCTACGGGTTGAAAGCCCGCAGGTGAGGGGTGAGTCCGAAGTGCTCACCGACGAAGGATAGACAATCAATATGCAACACTATAAGTACTCAAGGTCAAAAACAGGTAAAAACCACCAAATACATACCAAACCAAAAGACTCGACCCAAAACCGGTTCAAGACCAAAAAGACTCAAATAAAATCCAATTTCTAATTTTGTCTTTTCCGGGCCCCGTCACAGATAAGCTAGAGGTCAGACCTGGTTATCAACATATTTCGGGTGCCAGACCAAATTCAGAGAACCCAGGGATCGACATCCCAAAAATACGAACCCAGGGATAGACATCCCAAAAATACGAACCCAGGGATAGACATCCCAAAAATAATCACGGGATAGACATCCCAAAAATAATCGCGGGATAGACATCCCAAGCATAGACATGCTTATCACAAGTAACCTAGGTCATGGCCACCACAAAACAGTCTTAAACCATCAAGTCGTACCACTACTTACCACGTGACAATTATATTATCATCATCGAAGTCAAATCACAGGGATCAACATCCCTAACCAAAATACCGGGATAGACATCCCTATCCAAAATTCAAGGAACGACATCCTTATCACAATTTATTATTTAATCTATTTTATTTAATGCCAAAAAGACTCAAGGATAAACGTCCAAAAACCAATCACAATACTGGGATAAACATCCCGACAACAATCAAGACAATGGGATAAACATCCCGAACCAAACCACAACAAATGCAACATCCAACAAAGTAATAATCATCAAACATAATAACCGAGTAATACAGGCACATATTGAAGGAAATCCATCCTCACCTTGACCGATTACTCAACTCCGGAGACATGACCGGTCTGAAGCCAGCTCCTCGGGAAACTGCCCGATATCCAAACCTATTTGGCAAAACAATATACTCACATAAATGCACATAATCGGTATACTATGATGCCAAAACTGCGAAATAACCCATCCCGGTTACATAACTTTTATTATTTCCCTTTACCTAAAATATTATTCCGTACGTATATCCGAATATAATTTCGGTACCATACTTTAATTAAAACTCTTTTTCCAAAATATTTTCATAAATTAATTATACTTTCCCAAAATATAATCACCATAATTTTCTGAAAACGATAACATATGTATATATATTTTCTAAAATATTACATTTTTAATAAAATTATTTACCATAATATAATTACCAAATATTGTCATTTACTAAAAATTTATATATATATTAATCATATGCTATATGTTATTTTCCAGAAAATATATAATCATAAAAATTTACTCTGAAAATTAAATATAATTTAATATATATACATTTTTATTTTCTAAAGACAAAATACTTTTCCAAAAATTATAAATCAACATAATTATATATATTTCAGAAATATACCTATATATTTTACCAAACATAACAACATATTTATAGAATCTCCAGAAATATATTCAAGGTATATATCTTTTTTTCTAAATAAACATAATACTAATTTTTCAAAACAAAATATAACTATTTTTAATTTTCAAAATCAAGTATATATACATATATATATATATATATATATTTCTTCCCAAAAGTATAATTAAAACTAACTATATTTTAAAAATATAAATATATATTTTTTTTCCAAATTAAAACCAGCAAAATAAGTTAATATATATATATATATATATATGTTTTTTTTAAAAAAAGGTCAATCCGGATCTAGGTTGGTCAACCCAACCCAGAACCAGGCTCGACCCGGTCACGACCCACCCGTGAAAAACGGGTTGCTCACCTTGATGACGGCGGCGGCGCGACTGACGCGAAGGGAAGGAAGCCGCGAGGAAGGCGAGCTCGAGGCGACTCCAAGGGCTGTGGAAAGGTGGCGCGAGGCGTCACGACGGCTGAGCAGAGCGTAGGAGAAAAGGATCCGCGGGTCTGCTCGCGGGTCAACGGCGCGTCACGGCGGTTCCGGCGATGGAAGACGACGGGGGCGACGGCAACGGGTCGGCGACGTCACGGGGAAGAGGCTGGTGGCGGCGGTGCGACGAGAGGTGGCGGGAAACTCCTCCTGGTGAACAGTAACCGGGGAAGGGGAGAGGTGACAAACTGTTCATCATTTTTTTCTTTTTTTCTATTTTCTTTTCTTTTTTTCTGTATTTCTTCCCTTTTCTTTTTTTTTCATTTCTGTTATTATTTATTTTTTTCTTCTTCTTTTTTTTTCTTTTTCCTCTTCTCTCTTTTTTTTTCTCTGTTTTTTTATTTTTTTCTCTCTTTTTCTTTTCTTTTCTTTTCTTTTCTTTTTTTTCCTTTTTTTTTCTTTTATTTTCCCTCTTTTTTTTCTTTTCTTCTTTTCTGTCTTTTTCTTTTTCTTCTCCTCTTCCTCTCTTCTTCTCTTCTTCCCCTTCTCCTGCTTTCTTCTTCTTTTTATAGACGTAAAAATGCTATTCAACGTGTGATCATCCAATAATGCAGCTTGTCTGCATTATGGAGCGAGTCCGGTCCGGACCAAAAAATAACTGATACCCCCTTAGTTATTTTCCGGTGTGATTTTTCTGAGAATTTCGGGACCCGAAAAATATCAACTTAGGTCCGAAAAATCCACGGAAAAATCACGAACGCGGGAAAACTCTCGATTTTGAAAAACGACACCCGATTTACCTTGAATTAATTACCCAAGATTAATTCTTCCGGTAAATCACTGTAGAAAAACTTTTACAGTTCCGGTAAAAATCAAAATTTTTATCCGGACTGTTACAAAGAAATACATTAAAATAATATTAATTTAAGTTTTTACCGTCTTTACTTTATTTATTTTATTATATAATATAAAAATATAATTTTAATTAGTTCTTAGTTATTTTAATTTTTTGAGTAATTATTTTTAAAAATTATTGTATTTGATAAAACGATCGGACCCTGTCATATTCTGTTGCATCTCGATTGAACATCCCCCTTCATTGGTTCAATATCTGGTCGATATTCGAAACCTTGCGTGTAAATGTATACCCATCATAGTTATCAGAACCGAATTGGCCCGGGGATTCTATCGGCTAGACCATGATTCTGGAACCAAACTGGGTTTTTAGGAGAGTTGGAATAGATAAGCCATTGACTCTGGGAAAAACGGCTGACCTGACCTGTTTTCAGTGAACCAAAAGACATGGTTGGGTCATTTTAAAATCACAAATAGTATCTTTTTCCTACTTTTACAAGAAAATTGTGTTGCTGAATGAGATTCTCTATTTTTATACCTTATAATATCTTTGTTTTATATTTATTGATAAATTTTAAAATGCATGTATATATATATATTATTAATTATGAATTATTTAATAATCATTATTCTTGTTCTTTGCGATGGCACGCACCCTATTGGTGGCAAACTTATGACTCCAATTTTCCTTACTCCAAGTCCATAGAGTTCCTGTCAAATTTGCTGCTATTAGTATGGATATAGAAAAGGCGCACAATGAAGGAAAAAAATACATGCTTTCCTGGTGATAAAAGGCTGTTGAGTTTTGGGTTTACATAGTGTTCACTAGTTAAATAACCATAGCATACAGTAACATTTCCAACCCATATATCATATGTTAGAATTTTAAAACTTTGTTTGGAGTTGGCGCACAACCAGAATTGTCACTACTCATTTACAGTTCTTGTATCAGCAAGATTTTCCAATCCCAAAGGCATTTTATTTATCAGACCGCGTTGACAAAATAAGAACAAAGAACAGATGGGGCCAAAAATCCAGAAAAGGTTAAAGAACCGCCCAGGGATCCAGGCATCCAGCCAGTTGTGAATTATGATTATTATGACAAAAAGTGTCATTTTCTCCAAGTAAATTATACGAGTGAAGTCATGACCACCAACTACGAGTAAAGCTGTACCTAGATCGAGGAGAATCAACAAAACTCTCTCAAGTACTTTCACTTTATTGCACATGAACATGGGTCCTACACTCTAACAAAATCTTACACTTTGAAGTTGAAACTTCTCCGCAGTTTCAAGCCACAACAAACCCACACGTATGCACCCCAAATTCCAACCATATACTCCCCTTTATAAATAGCAGCACTGCAATCTTTGTTTCTGTCACCCATGAAAAACATCAACCAATTCAATCTTCTTGTGACACCCTGAAGCAATACTCTTCAACAAACTCAATATCATTATTATTCATGGCTACTACTAGGCTTGCTTTACTTTGCTTGATTCTTGCTGGGATTCTGATGCTGCAAGCCGTGGCGGATGACCATAAATCTGGAGAGAAGCGAAATGTGGAGGAACCAAATGGTGGTGGTGGTGTTGCTGCTGCTTCCGGTCCTGTTGAGTCATCTGCGACAGGGGAGACTTCGGAATTAGCCGAAGCGCCCGTGATCCGGCGGATGGGAAAGCACCATTCTACTGATGAGTCTGTGGCGGGTGGTGGGGTCATCATTGGTGGCCTTGTCACTGCTATCTTTGCTGCTGTCTTCTGCTACATTAGAGTCACCAGGAAAAGAGCTGGTGATGGTGGTGCTGCTCTTCACTGAGCCGACCCATATCTTCATCAATTCTTTTGAGATGTATAGTACATAGATGATCATGATAGTGTTTAGGATTAGTGTATTCTTTTCATTTGTAAGCTTAGTGTGAATATTGTTCCTTCCTATGTGATATGAGATTGGAATTTCTTCTTCATGTTACTTCTCTTTTTTTCCATTTTCTTTTGGCACTTCCACTGTTCTGTATCCACCACTAGTTGCTAAACTGGAATACTGAGTATTTTGGTTAGTTAGCCCAGAAGAGAATGATTGTCTACTTCTTAATGATGCTTAATGCAAGACTTGTCCAATAAAAATATTTGATTCATGTTGATTACAACGTATTCCTATGATTCACGACACTAAAGTGCCTCGCAATTCGTTTCTTTGTTACTTTTCCTCCAATTGATTCATTTCCCTGTACTTCTAGGACATGAATACGACCTTTCATATTAAAAAAAAAAAAAAAACCAAGAATACCAATGATCCATAGCCAGGAAGTATTGGGAGTCACTTGACGCGGATTTTGACTAATAGACAAGAAAGTGAGAGCATATAGTCAAAACAGGATGTGGGAAAAGCTACCCTTTCACATGTGAGCTTCATTTTCAGTCACTTCCCAATGGTATGGGAACACCTTAGTAAAATAATAGAAAAAGCCAATGAATTTGGCAGAAACTTGTAGAAGGCTCTAGCATTTGAAAATTGACAAAATGACCTGTTTTTATTTGCAGTAACTTTTGGAGTCTTGTTTCCCTCTTTTTTCTTCCTTTTTTTTTTTTGGTTGAATAAGATCTTGGGGTTAAGGAGGCAGTCCAGGGCAGGCCTGAAATTCTTATCAATTACTCACGAAGAAGAGTGACCGTGACTGTAGGTTTAAACTTCTAATATCAAACCCATAATTTGGCAGTGGTTGGAGTTCACGTTGGACTGACAAAGAGATGGCGTGCTTTGTTCCCCTGCCCTTACTACAGAGGAATGTCCTGCCCAACTGCAGAAGAATTAATGTAAGATAGATTTTTTGGGCAAGCTAAACCACCAATTCATAATTCAGGTCAAGATATCAGTGTCAGTGAAGCAGATGCCAGCTAGGGAGTTGCTGTCTGCAACTGTGGCTCATTGGTTTGTTAGGTGCAGTAGGTTCTGCTGCAATGCTGTGCCCCAACCCAGATTATATTGTAAACGTCAGTGTCATTACTTAATTCTCATTTATGCATGCACTAAAACAAAAACCAGCCAAATTGAAGTTTATTTATGCCAGCACAGCTCCAGAAGGATCTGGCGGCTCTAATTGCCATCACAAAACGTAATAAGTGTAGGACTTGTTGAGGAACTCTTTATTAGTTAGCAACTAAATGGCAATATATATGGAAGGGAAAAAAGGTTTAGATAAAAGCATCATTCTTTTTTTTGTCGAAAGATAAAAGCATCATTCATTCTCTCATTAGGAAGCCATACAAATTTGTCCTCAAAAAAGGAAGCCATACAAATGGGCTTTGAAGCATATTGGTTTAATAATGAGCCTAATTATTCAGAGTTGGACGTGGCTATAGAATGGGCGGAAGTTTGTAATATCACTAAGGGTTAGGGCTTAGTAATTGTTCACGAAAGTCCGGTCACAAGTTTTTTTGCACTGTGGATCAAATTAGCCTTGATGCAATCCGAAAATATGGGGTATGTTATAAAAGTGTATAATTAACACTGGCAAGAGAGGAGAAGAAGATGAGCATCAATGAATTTTTATTGATCATTAGCAGACCACAACGAGCTAGAAATTGTACAATATATAGATATTAGGGGTACTGTGTTAGATATTAGGTAGGTATAATGACATTCATACATATTTTTTTACAACACTCCCCTTTGAATGTCATTGTAGGTAGAATACGCTTTTGGAATAACTGCCTCGTTAAAAAACTTACCAAGAAAAACCCAGTGGGATAAAAACTTGGTGAAGGGAAAAAGAGTGCAGTGCGTATTCTACTCCCCTTCAAATTGGCCTCTCTTGAGATGTCATCGCATGCCAATCATCGTTGTCAATTGTTGGTGACGTTTGGTGACATATGCTTTGTCTGATCGCTTTTGATACATCACTAGCAGCTTCATGTGTAAAGTTGTAGCAAATGTCTGTCTGTGCTTTATGTGGATCAAATAAAGTACTTGCATCTGCAAAACCAACTATCTTCTCTTCGGGCTTACAGGTTTAATATAATACCACATCTATTATATCCCGAAGATAAGAACACAGTCATATCTTGCCAATAAACTTATGGCAATAGCTTCAGGCTTCATGTTACTAGTAATATAAATTTCACTTTGATAGGGTACTTCAGGACTGATCGTAGCATGGTATTTGGAAGCTTCTTCAGGAGTTTCAAAAATATTTAAAACACAAAAACACATATAGATATGAATTATCAGCATAAGCAACAATAAATTCATGCATGTACTTTATACTATACATACTCAAATTGGTTTAAATCATGTAAAGATTAATTTAGCTTAATTTTGTATATTCCCAGGATTCTCATGCATATATCATGACTTATGGATCCATAGAAATAGGCTGTAATCGCATCCATTAGATGCATTTCTAATTCTTTTCATATAATGCCAGACTTATTAAAAATAATTGCATCCACCACAGGGGAGTATATCTCCTCACAATTAATACCAGGTCATTTGGGTAAAAACCTTGTGCTACAAACCGTGCTTTATATCTGACTATTCCTTTTTTTTTTCGCACAAATACCCATTTTATGACCGACCAATTTTACACCATCTAGTGTACGGACTACAGGTCCGAAGATTTCTTGCTTCACAAGCGAGTCTAACACAGCCTTAATTATATCTCTCTATTTTGGCCAATCATTTCTGCGCCTACATTCATCAACAGATGTAGGTTCATGATCCTCATTTTATTTAGCACTATTTTATAAATAAAACAAGTATTCCATCGACGGTTATTGCACGTCGGTTCCATCTTATTCCTGACACTGAATAATTAATCGAGATCCCATCACTTTCATTTGTATCTGTGTTTCTTCTGGAACCTTATCAGTTGTGTCAGAAAACCTCTTCTGGAGGATTTTTCTCTTCTTGAGGACTTTTAATATGAACCTCTACTAGAGGCCTTATTTTCTTACTAGGGCCATCTTATCTCTTTGCTCCTTTTTCTCTATCGAGAATGTTTGCTTTCTTTGGGAACCGAGTATATCTATGCTTCTGGCGTACTTTAGATTCATTTGCATACTATACTTGTTCTTCTGGAACATTAATTTGAACAGGAACATTTGCAGCTGGTATATAAGTTTTGGTCACTTTATGTGTCTGGCAATTGCATATCATTCCTGCAAATGAATCATCTTTTGAACTTCAGGTTCACACTAATTTGTTTGAGGATCAACAATCATACATTGATAATGCATTTCAATAATATCTTGATCTATCTTAATCCAGCAGCTTATTTCCTCCCCCTTATGTTGGGTAGACTATTTCATTTAATTAATAACCAACATACCCAACATACAGAACATATATTCCCAGTCTTCTTTCAGGATCAATTTTACTATGCTGTGGTGGAGCATTATATACTGTATAACCAATGGTACGAAGATGGGAGTTACTAGGTTCGTGACCATGAACCAATTAAATGGGGAAACCTTATGATAACTTGTTGGCTTGATGCACACAAGTGCTGCTGCATGTAAAATACCATTTTCTCAAATAGTAATATTTCATTAACAATGGTCTTGCAATCAATTGGAAATATTCACCCAGATCGGTTTGGGTTTATTTCCAATGATATACATTATCCATTGAAGAAATATACCAATATTATCTAGACATATAGTCTTATAACATAATTAGGGATGTGTACCCGCAAGTGGCTTAATCATTAAAATCAGTGCGCATAATGCCAACTTGCGTCACACAATAGACCATCTAGTTGATGCATCATAAAAATTACCTAGATGGTCAACACTGCGGATTTATCAGTTTGTGTACATGTCTCTGAATTATTCCCAAACTTACTGGTGATTCTAGGCCAACCTCATCTTGGGAAGGCCGAACAATTAATTTTCGCAGCAAACTAACACATGGAAATTCATTGATTGTAAAAACTTCTGTTTTTTCAATGAATAACCAAATAAATTTTGTGCATCATTATTGATCCGAGATGGCCCAACCGGTCATGCCAAACAATGAATCCATGAACCAACTTCACGTTGGTGCCAGCTTCAGGCTGCGCAAACTGTGTATTTAAACACTTAAAATTGCTACCTTCAGGCTAGTGCATTCCAGCTTCTGACTGGATATGGTAAGTTTCAATTACTCAATTGCTAGCTTCAGGCTGCTATATATATGCCAGCTTTAGACTGCTATACATGTGTCAATTTTAGGCTTATGTCTGCCACTCACGTCGAAAAGATCAGAATTATTGAGCAATAATCAATGTAGTGACAAATTTTTCAAAAAAAGCATAATCCTTGAAGATTAAAATTTTTTTTGGAGTTTTGTGAAAATAATACACTTTTCTAATCACCGAAAAATCTTCTGGATCTTTTCGAAGACAGAAGGCTCAGACTATAAAAAGGGGGGAATATATGTGGTGGAAACATACAGAAAATCATCAACAAGATAAAGCATGCCTTCCCCGACTATTGTCTTTTTTGTTGAGGGTGCCTTTCTAGGAAGGAGGAATAGACTAGCATATAGTATGGTGAATGAACAGCAAGAAGAATTACCGAGTGAGCTCGCAAGAATTCCTCGTTTAGTTTTTGTTGATGAGCTTTACTCATCTAGGTTCTTTGTGACTCCTATGGAAGAAACTTTCTTCCTAGAAGACCAAGGCAATCTAAGAGCTTCCTTTTATGGCTCAGTTAACTCTATTATATTTTTCATATCTGATAGAATGCAAGAATTCCAGCTAGAGCCTACTTGTCAAATATTGAATCAAAGCAGTTATTATCAGGTTTCCATGGTGGCTCGGAGCATTCCAAGAGTGTCAGGGTTACCACCTACATGGCCTAAGGTACGACTATTACTATGGAATTACAGGGGTGTAGCTAGAAGGTCCCAAGATTTTGTACGTACCTTAAGGGATCTAAAGAATCAGTATAAGCCCAACATGGTACTGATTACTAAAACCTTGTGGCAACCTGCAGAGAACCATGGGGTAATTCCACTCCGTTTTCCTCCAACAAATCGGTTTGAGATACCTGGAGAAAATAACATGGGTGGTATGTGGTTCTCCTGGAACGACAGTGTTAGGGTCAACATCAACAACGAGGCTCAGAGTTTTAGAGTCAATGTTGTACCCAACAGATAAATAATTATTTCAACTTTTGTATAAGAACAATTCTTCTATGTGGATGTTCTCAAGTAATGGATCCATTTTGCAATAATATGTATGTTTTCCCTTGGCTTTGCCATTATAATCTCATCCACAGTCAGGCACAATTAATTATACTATCTTATTCGCTTCAGGGAATAGAGCTTGACAGGATCCATAATAATTTCTTTTATTACTGTAAGTGGGAGTGTCTGTACTCTTCAAGAGTATATGCTCTTCTAGAGCGTAAATATATGATCTTCTAGATCATAGTAAAGCATGCGTTCTTCAGAAACATATTCAAATTTATGCTCTTCTGGAGCGTGTTAATCTTTTCTCATTTCCAGATTGTACTATCTTATGTTATGTGAAATAGTTGACATCCATACATATAACACTCCCCCACATATTCAAACTTATGCTCTTCTGGAGCGTGTTAATCTTTTCTCATTTTAAGATTGTACTATCGTATGTTATGTGAAATAGTTGACATCCATACATATAACACTCCCCATTGGATGTCAATTTGCATGGTTTTCAGGACAAATGCTTGAGCCATTATTCTAGAAACGATTATAACATACTGTAAAGTAAACATAATAAAATAAAATAAAATATAACACATAATAATTAAACTGAGCATAAAATGAAAATTCAATAATTAAATTATTATAACACATAACAATTAAACTGAACATAAAGTAAAATCAGTCAATATATATTGGCTTGCACCTTCATGGTAAACAAGATAAGAATAGTATCCATCTTTTGGTGGTCATACAATATCCATCTTCTGGTAGTCATATTTTTCTTCAAATTTTCCTCTAAGATCTGCTGGATCTTTTGGCAGTAAGACATCCAGTCTTTGCTTTATTTTCTCTTTTATTGCGTCTTCCAGACTATTAGCATTTAAATACATTCAATGCCTATGACAAATTTCTTCCGGAACTTTCAAGGGCCTCCAAAAATTTTGTAATATTAACATAATTCCAAAAATAAATAAAAGACTTAAATAAAATAAATAAACATGGGCCTTTTATTGATTAGCCCAATTAAAAATTAAATAACTTAAATGCAATGGGCCTTTTATGAGCCCAAGTAAATCGTAAATGAAATTAAAGCGAGAAAATAAATACGATGGGCCTTTTAATAGCCCAATCAGAAAAATAAGCATAATAATAATAGATAGTATATAATATATGCTTACTCAATAAAGGCGGCTTAGCCGGCCAACAAATGAAACAAGGCGGCTTAGCCGGCCAACAAAGAGATAAGGTGGCTTTGCCTGCCAATAAATGAAGCAAGGCGGCTTTGTCAGCCAATATTGAATACTAAATAAATAAGCAGATGCGGATTGAAAAAATTTAGAAATGATTACCTTACTTATACCCGGTTATTATTCTACTATTTTAATACCTTGATAAGACCCTTTCCGAAATTATTTTCTCAAAATAATTATTTTTCCATAATATATATACCATATACCCAAAAATATATAATCTAGAATTTTTTTAAAAAAACCTTAATTTTTTTATTTTTTTTATTTTATTTTGGTCAGAATATTTATTTACCTTTTTTTTTTAGGGGACTGGGCCGAACAGGGCCAGCCCAGTTGCAGAGGTCCAGGCCAAGGCAGCCCAGGTCCGTGCAGCAGGCCCCAGCCAGCAAGCCCAAATGCCCAGCCCAAGAGCAAACCCAAATGCCCAGGTCCAAGCCCACGCGGGTCAACCCGACCTAGGCCACGGACCCGTTCACACTTCCGGGTCGGGGTCGTCTTCAACCCAGCTGCTCTACTTGGCTGTTGCAGACGGCGGCGCAGCGAGGCGAGGTGAAGAAGGGCGACGGGGACGCAGCACCAGCGAGGCGGCGTGACTCTCTGGTGCGTGGTGGCGTGACCCGACTTGGCTGCAACGGAGGTGCGATCTGAACCTGCTGCGGCTTGGACGGTGCTGCAGCGACGTGGGAGGAGCGATGGCAGAGGGACTGGCCGCGGAAGGGTGATGCAGGGCGGTGCAGCGTCGCTGGGGCCATGAGGAAAACGGCGGCCGGCTGTTCATGTGCAGGAGTAGGCAGACTTGACTCGGCAGTAACGGGTCCTCGGGTCTCTTCCTCGGGCTTCCTCTTCCTGTCGGCACGTCCAGCAGCGGCGACGGAAGGGGAAGGCTGCTCGAGGTCGCGACGGCACAGGGAGGTTGCTGGTGGCAGCGGTGAGACGAGCAACGGCATGGAACGCTTAGAGATGAACAGTAACCCGAGGAGCTTGAGGTGACGGTACTGTTCATCTCTTATTTCCATTTTTTCTGGATTTTCTGCTCCGGTTTTCTCCTTGCTCGGGTAGAAGACGATCGTGCTGATAACGTATTATAAAAGTGTATAATTAACACTGGGAAGAGAGGAGAAGAAGATGGCATCAATGAATTTTTATTGATCATTAGCAGACCACAACGAGCCAGAGAATTGTACAATATATAGAGAGGAGGGTTACTGTGTTAGATATTAGGTAGGTATAATGGCATTCATACACGTTTTTTTACAACAGGGTATGCATTATTAATCGTTCTTGGGATTATAGAGAAAAGAATGGGCGTGAACAGTACCCGAGCCTAGATATTTTCCGGTTACACCATATCGAATAAAACAGGCCTTAGGGGTATTTATAGAGCGGGTGTCTTGTAGACGGGCTTGTCAGACAAATTGAACTTGACGGGCTCAAACTCGGTCTTCGGGCCTGGACAATCCCGATAATGGGCCCAGCGGGTATAATAAATGTATCAAGCCTACATTCCCATTTTAAACTAGTCTCCTTACACGGCTAACACGGGTTTGCATGATGTGGGTTGTCGTATTAATATTACATATCTATCTTCCAAAATATTTTTATTAAATAATATTAATTTTAAATTAAATTTTTAAAAGTATTAAAAATATTTTTTTATTAAATTTATATTTATTATATACTCAATCTTTGCTTTCTATATAGTTTTTTTAATATTTAAGCATAGTAATCTATTATTATCTTAAATTTTACTAGCACAAAATTTGAGAATGTCTGTGGAAAATATCATTAAAAATTGCCAATAAATCCATGAAAATATTAAGTCCAACTAAATTATATATTTTTGTTAAATGAATTTATGATATAAAAATTGGTAAAAATAAAGTAATCATTTAACGATTTAATTTATGCACGTATTATTATAACATTGCCTACAAATTGAAGAAACCTTATGGAACAAATTGTTTAATGGATTGCTTATGTATTCTAAGATTGCTTATTTCACCCCGTACCATCTCATTCATCACTTAACTTTATAGGGAGAAAATGATTAATGGACAATGAGAATGATATGAGACATTGGTTTTGTCATCAATGTATCTGCGACCCATAGTCGTCAAGCAAAGAGTCTCACTAACCTCAACCACCAGTATTGGTAGCCTATTCAACTGGCTCACCATAAAGCTCATTGACACTGGATAAAGTAAAGAATGTTTAAAGCCTTTAAAGTAGGTCAAGCTATGCAATTAAAGAGAAATTCAAATTCAGTATATCCTCAATCATCAACAGATTCTTGCTGCCCTTAATATCACACACGTTAACAACAGAGGCAAGGTTACTGATACCACAATAATAACTCATTAGGAAAAAAAAAAAATGTGGCTGAGCAAGTAAAACTCACTTATAAGGGATCTAGAACAATGGCGACATCAGGATTCAGAAAATTACTCTAAACACTCAACTTTGACCTATTTGTTTATTTATAGTAGTTTTTTAGAGCTCAAAACCTAAATCTGGTGTTGACACGTGTAAAATTTTTGGCAAAATGCATTCGTTAGTGCCACGGGCTAAATGCTTAGATGTCAACCAGATAGCAAGTTAGCAACCATCTACAAAGAAAGAAGATGAGATCCAAAAACATGAAATAACCGACTGTTATTATATTGATGATGATTAACTTTATTTTCTTCAGCCAACTACAGGTAGTGTCACATCTATATGTTAGAAATAATCAGTCAGAAAACACTACACCTCAGAAGAGGGGAAAAAAACTGTAACTTCCTCAAATCCCATGAGCAGAAGAAGCGATGGGTTCGCTCGTAGACTAGCTTTATTTATTACCATGGGACCTCTTCTTTTCTTCCAATTTTTGCAAGCAACTGCTTGCCATTTGTCCGGCCATCATTTTTTTTTTCTTCCCTTCTATTGTGCTTCCCTTCTTAGCAGGGACTTAATATTTTCAGGCTGTTCTAAATTCTAATCGTAATTGATTAACTTTCTAATGGGAAACCCCTCTTCCTTCTTTAGAGGTTGGTCTGGCAAGTTCTTTGGACATGGGGTTCAAGGAGAATCCAGATTTTGGGCTTCGTGAGTAAGGGAGAGCAATTTGTCAGTACGGTATAACAAATAGAAAACAAATATTGAACAGGGGAGAGGGTAATAAGGTATTAATAAAGAAAATTTGGGTGTTGGGGTTTTAATTTTGGGATTTAGAAACTGGGTGTGGGATTGGATATTGAATTGGAAGAGGGTAGTGGCGGCGGCAGTGGTCGCCGTCATCTTTTATTGATTCTTTGAGACTGAGGGCAAGAAAGAGTTATGGCTTGGGATGAGACTTACCAATAATTTGAATTCAATCAGAATACATATTTTGTTTCTGTCATTCTTACTACAGCTTCTGTACCTGCACTTTCTTATCTTCACAAAAATAGTTTCATCCACAGTAATTTGTAAGTTCTGCGCAAGAATATGTAGTCTACTTATGGCAACTCCAATCCAACAAAATGGCAAATTCCCAATCGCCTCACATTATCTCACATCATCAGCTATGGAAATAATTTAAAAGAGAAGACAAAATGGGACAACCATGATAGCCTAGGTGAAAAAGATAGATAAAGACGAATAGCTATGGCCATACTGGCCTGAGAAGAGAAGAAAATAGTGGAGTACCAATATAAAATAGTGGAGTGCAGATAATCTCACCCCAAGTCTACACGGTTAGGCAGGTACTTACAACACAAGACTCTAATATGTGGAGGTGAAATTAGATTCTACTCAAACACGAATGTTTAGGACGACATTAAACATGATTTGTTTAGGAAGAGAACAATACTCATGTCAGTGTAATTTAAACATGTTAGCTTAGGATGAGAACAATACTCATCATTGAAACAGATAGAAAGTCTACTTTGGCAAGTTTGGTTGCCGGCCATCTGGAATGGCAAAGAGAACTATAGGATTCGATGAAGAAGAAGCATCAAACGGCACATCACAAATGTAGTAGCCCTTCCTCTCCAGCTGCAGTCTGTCTCCTTTCTTCAACTTTGTCATGTTTGAATCTCCCAGGGCTGCAACTTCCTGTTTCGTGCATGGATTGATTGCATTCAGGAAATCCTGCTCAAGCGAATCATCTTCTTTCTTCATCTGCATGCATACACAAGAATCAACAGTAAATAAAAACAATTGGACAGCATACCAATTACAACTTTATGAACAAAATAAATGGGATTTAGTGATCACGAATTGCTTTTGCAATGGCATAAAATATGGCTCAAGTTATCACCTTAATGTTCTTCTTCTTCTTATTTGAGAAGAGCGACCTTTCCTGCAGCAGATAGTCAAAATGCAGGAGTGATAGATTGACCAGGTCACTAGTATCCGGTAACCATGTAACTTTCAATTTTGTAGCCCTGAAATCCCCTTGAGGATGCAAATCTCCAATCAACTTGGAGATGTTTCCGTTCTGGTCTTCCTGTATCTGCCTGATGATGCAGTTTCCCCAATCCATGAGAGTAATTTCCTCATGCAAAGAGATGGACTTGGCATCAACTTGGTCTACCCAAATCCCAGAGGTTTTGGTAAGAGTCTTCATTAATCCCTCACCATCATGTTTCTTCTTGAGTGGTACCATCTCATCAACTGGTTTCAGGGGACCATTAGTCAAGACCAAAAGCACACGACCTTCCAAGTTGACGGCCGTATGCCTAGGACATTCAGGATCAATGAGCTTTCGATTAATCGCCCATATTTTATCCCACTCCATGAGATTCTGATTCTTGGATGCCCCCTGAGCAAAACAGATACACACAACAACATCACACACTGTTTTAAAGTTAAAATAACTAATCAATACTAGAACAAGTGTACAACATAAGCTTAGGGGAACTATTCAATTAGAGCTAGTAATTAGTAAGATAAGTGTAGATAAGCTTACCAATTGAGCAACAAATTGTGTCAAGGCATCAACTTTGAGTCCTCTGCGGATGATGCCTTGGACAGTAGGGAGACGGGGATCATCCCATCCCTCCACCATTCCATTTTGGACAAAGAACTTGAGGTGACGCTTACTCAACGGGGTGAAGGCGAGGTTGAGGCGGCTAATCTCCACAACGTGGACCTTTCTCATGCCCATATCCTCTTGTATCCTGTGATACAGAGGGTTTCGATCGGTGTACTCACTGGATCGCAGGGCGTGGGTGATACCCTGCACAGAATCCACAAAAGGGCAGGCGAAGTCGTAGGTGGGATACACATTGAACTGCTGCGTCTCAACTCGGTGGTGAGGCTTGGCAACACAGCGGTAATAGACCGGGTCGCGGAGGCACTTGTTGGGGCTTTTCATGTCCAATTTCCCACGGAGGCAGCACTGCAAGCCCTTCTCAGACCCTCTGACCATTTCACCCCACAGATCGAGATTCTGTTCTACGCTGTTGGACCTGCACTTCGATTCTATCCCGAGGAACCTGTCGTCCTGCTTTGACTCCTTAGGGGCATCGTCCACGTAGGCCTTACCCTCTTGGATTAAGCGCTCGGCCATCTTCATCAGGTCGTGGAAGTAGTCGGAGGTGTAGGTGACTTCTTCGTAGCGTAGGCCCAAGGTGGCAGTGTCTCTGAGGATGTTTTCCACGAACTCTTGACTCTCTTTGAGAGGGTTGGTGTCGTCGAAGCGGAGGATGAGGTGGCCCTGGTAACGAGAAGCGTATTCCTGGTTGAGGAGGGCGGCTTTTGCGTGGCCAATGTGTAAGAACCCACTGGGTTCGGGGGCGAAACGGAGCCGCACCTCACCGGTCACAGCTGCAGGGAGATCTGCCAGAGGCGAACGGCCGCCGGCGACATTGGAGGTGCTCATCCTGTGAAGGAGAAGAAAGAGCAAATCAAAAACACAAAACTAATCAAAAGAGCAGAAACCCAGATTCATATGGACACCCACGAAGCAGACAACCCAGATTCAAAAACAGATTCGACAGAAATCAACAACAAATCCAAAATTTTAAAAGTGTAATAAAAAAAAAAAAAGAGAAGAAGAAGGAGAACAAGGAGAAGAAGGAGCAGCTTTACTTGGAAGTTGGAAGACAACAAAACGAAATAGAGCCGCAAGCAACGTTTTATAACTTCCGTGCCGCGGTTGTAGCTTATAAAACCCTTCTTTTTTAACCCCTGTCGAGAGACCCTAACAACGTTTTATAACTTCTGAGCCTTTTTTTTTATAAAACCCTTTTTTTTTTAACCCCTGTCGAGTAACTTACAAAACCTTTTTAGAAGCACAGCTTAAATAATTCACATGTCCCAATCCTCATTAATTTAATTCTTGGATTGGGGGTTACTTTTCAACTTTAACCTCAACGAAACTTTTGATAATTGTTTACCAAAGGAATTCCTTACACGGAGGAACAGGCAACCTACGGAAGAAAAATTTTGTAAAAATTCCAATACAAGCTTTGATATGCGAATCTTAATAGAATTTTTTTTCAAAAAAAAATTAATTAGAATTTTTTTACTTAATGGGATTTGCAGGAAGTGGACACAATTCACACGCATGCCTAGACCCTCACCCCTCGTTGATGGGGTGATAATCTATGAATCTTAGTACTTCAACACTTTCCTTTGATTAATGAAATTTTGGGTGTTTTGTTTTGGTAAAGAGTAGGGATGGTAAAAAAGAACATCACCGAAACACTATATCGTATAATAATGTGTTTACACCAAGATCAAAATCGTGATATACTACATGTCGTTCATGTTTGGACTCTTCCTGGTCAAGGGCCGGTATTGTGCTCTTAAAGGCCCAATAGACTTTCTTTGGTATTTGGTCCAAGACCGATGACATCCACTGGTCCAAGACCGATGTCATCCACTGGTCCAAGACCGATGTCATCCACTGGTCCAAGACTGATGTCATCCACAGGTCCAAGACCGATGTCATTCACAGGTCCAAGACCGATGTCATCCACAGGTCCAAGACCGTTCTCATCCATTGGGCTAGGATCGATGCCATGGGCTACTTGTCTTTTATTGGACTAAGCCCGATATCCAGTCTGGCTTATACAGGTCGGGGGCGATAGACTAGGATTGATGTCCTTCCAAGTCAGATGTTCTATGCTGGTCAGGGATCGGTTCTTGGACTTGAATTTGAATCTTGAGTTTGGATATTGGCAAATCGTTAGATGATCGGATTGACTTGTGATCAGGAAAATCCACAAGCCGACTGCATAATCCTCTGTGATTTCTCTTCGTATTTGAAAGTTAAAAGGGAAGACATCGGGGTTCTGAGCATATCCCGCCTCAAGCGATGTTTAAGAATTCGAAATAAGGTTTTTTGTCGTTTTATTGTTTTATCAGTCGTTTTGTGATAACCTATATAAGGTTATGGATAACACTTGTACCGGGATCGCAAATTTTTCAATGAAAGTATAATTTCTACCTTTTATTAGTTTACCTTTATCGCGCAGCGTTATTTATCATGCTTTCTTAGTTTAGTGTAAGTTAGAAAACCCAAAACACAAAACCCGATTTAGGGCGTTTGACGTTCGTCCGTTCGGCCCTCCATTCAAAGGTCGGATTCGGTTGTCGGTTTGGCCTTTTCATCGGTCGGATCGGCAGGTCAGCATCAAAACCCAGTCCAAGACGCGCGACACCATCCGTTCGGCCTTTCAACGGTCGGATCTGGTTGTCGGTTTGGCTATTCAAACAGTCGAATCGACAGGTCGAGGGTCGCTCGCTGTTCGTGCGCGAACAGTTTTTGGCACGCCCAGTGGGACACACGCGTTCCACTACAGAAGTCTTGTCACTGAGCACTTACCATGCCCGAGATGAGAAGAATTCTTCTTTTCTGAGCATTCATCATGCCAGAAACCAATGAAGATTCGGAACTTCGACAGGCTATAATTGAGATTATGGCCGAAAGACTAGCATTAGGGCTTTCTCTTTGGGAAGGTCTTGACGTCCACGATTCTCTCACAAGTGAAGAGGATGAACACCACCGTCATGGTCTCCCAAGCACGTCAGAACAAGGGGGGCAAGGCCAAGACCAATATTGGTCAGGCAGCAACCATTTAGGCCGGTCTAGCCATGATCGTCCTAGTAAGGATGATGATCAACCATGCTTTGATGTGTACCCCGAGGGGGATCAACTAATTTATGATCAATATTTTGATCTTGGCCATCCAGATTCTAGTGATGACGAGATAAAACCTGCCCACCAAGGAGGCAGTATAGATCCAGGCCCTCATAAAGAAAAATCGTCACCATTGGCTTTACAAGGTAAAGGCCATGATGCACAGAGCATTGTTGCTAGCCAGAGCCACCAGGTTATTCCCAATAAGAAGGACCAACAGACAATGCCTGGTGGCCAGGACCGAAAGACCGCCGCTTGTGGTCAACTTGCCACTACAAAAGGCCAGAACTGCCAGACCATTCCCAAGGGCTATAACCGTAAGGCCACACCCAATGGTCATAGCCAACAGATTCTTGGTTCTGGCTATGTGCAGAATAGGTCACTCAACACCCCCAAGTCGCAGATCGAGGTCACAGATTCTGGTGCAAAGATCAAGCCAAGGGCAGTAGAGGCCAACTATGAGGTAACATGGTGTTTTGAGTGCAGCAGGATCATTCCTAAGGTGCAGCTCCGATCCAAACTAGTTGATAGTTGGCCTCCGTCTAGGTTGATCAGGCCCTTAGCTCCCAAGGATCGTAGGTGGCATGTGAACCAGCCGAGGAAGCAACAACAACGAATTCTGGTTTCCCCACACGCACACTTAAGGGATTTGGAGACTCGCTTTGAGCGATTTGGGCTTACCAAGACCCAAAAGAGACGCATGCAGCGCTTGAGGAGGGAACTAGGTGTCAGCCACCAGATGTCATTGAAGAGGATAGGAGGACCATTGGCCATGCCTAGGCCAATCCAGAGTGACGTTGCGGACTCTAGAAGACCGATAGTTAAAAGACTAGGCACTCAGTCTCATCAGTCATCCAGGTTGTTAGAACGATCTGGGAGACCAGCGAACCAAGGGCGTTCACTGCCCAAGCAGCAGGTGCAGTCAGAGATCAAACATCCAATAAAAAAGGAGATCAAGTCACACCGTGCACGGCCGTTAACCAAGGTTTGGGTCCCCAAACGAAGGTCTGTCGACTTGCTCGAACTCAAGAAGGATGCTGCTTTTCCTGAGGTGAACAAGGCTGATGTGGAGATGCTGCAGACCATCCAATTTGGCTCTCTACCAGTGAAGGCACCGATTTCCAAGAATATTGTGTTGCCAATCTTTTTTAATGCAGGATCGGGCCAGTCACTTTCTCTGGATGGAGATATCATGGAAGAAGAAGAACCTGATGATTTCATGATATTGGAGAACACGGAGATCCAACCTTTGAGGGGTGACCAGTTTTCTTGTTTTTTTTGGAATGGAGTTACGGTACTTATATGGACCTGCGTAGTATATTTGTCCGTGAAGCTCGACTTAGATTTTGGTTCTTATGCTAAAGGTTGTTGCTTAGTAATTCTGGCCGTGATCGGATCTTTCTCCTGTCCGCCATGGTCGAATTGTTTAGCCGAACAATCATTCAAGGCTGAGTTCGGCTGGTGAAAGTTTGTTTTAGGGTGATGAAGGCTGTATTGTTTCTCACAACCAATGCAGGTTGCGGCCATTACTATCAGCCAATACTACATAGGTCGATCTGGGGGATCATCCACTTCTACCTAGATCAATCTATAACATAGGTCGATCGATGTAAGATCATCTACTACTACCTGGATCGATCTGTGTCATAGGTCGATTGATCTGTAAGGTCATCTACTACTACTTGGATCGATCTGTGACGTAGGCCGATCGTTCTGTAAAGTCATCTACTTCTACCTGGATCGATCTATGTCATAGGCCGATCGATCTGTGGGATCATCTACTACTACTTGGATCGATCTGTGACGTAGGCTGATCGATCTGCAAGGTCATCTACTACTACTTAGATCAATCTGTGACATAGGCCATTACTCCATAGATCGATCTGTGAGATCGTCCCCTACTACACAGATCCATCTGTGACGTAGGCCATTACCACGCTAGATCAGTCTGTGAGACTGGTCACTACTACATGAGGCGACCTGTGAGATCGTCCTTTAAGTATATATATCTTGCAAATTCTACAAAGAGCGATCTGTGAGATCGTTTATGAAGTTTATATTTCGCAAAGGAAGAGGTCATTTAAGAATTCTTTACAAGAACGATTGTGGCACTGATAAGGATTCGTCACCAAATTTATTTTGAGGTCGGGTTCTTGGGATAAACCTTAGGGTTTCTGGGACAGAATCGCCGAACCTCTTTCTTTTTCGTGGCGAGAGGATTTTTATTTGATCAGAGAAGGGTTGAATTTGATTGGGAGATGGATTCTTGGAGCTTGAGAAGAGAAGTCGGCCTTGGTTGTTTGGGACGATCTGTAAGATCGTTTACTATCGATAAGGGACGATGGGCCGATCGTTATCTTCTTCTCTTTGGATCGAACTGTGACATAGATCGATATGTAAGGTTACTTACCACTGCATGGATCGACATGTGAGATTGGTTGTTGCTACGTGGACCGATCTGTGACATAGGTCGATCGATATGTGAGCTCACTTACTACTATATGTGGGTTTGGGCTATTGCTACTTGGATCGATCTGTGGCATGGGTCGGTCGTAAGAGAAATAGGTGGTGGCCTTGTTCTTTCATGGGGAAGTATAGTTGCCGACCTGTGAAGAGGTGTGATAGGCCGTTCGTCATCAATCGCTACTTGGATCGATCTGTGGCATGTTATTTGGATCGATCTGTGGCTTGCTACTTGGATTGTTCTGTGGCATGGGTCAGTCGATATAAGTGGTGGCCTAGTTGCCGATTTGGGCAGATTGGTTGATTGATGTCGCAGATCGTTCCCTTGACCTGGTTTGACTTCTGCTCACTACATGACCTGTGAGTTGACTTTTGGCTACTCCATGGCCCGTGAGTTGACTTTCGGTCCTATTGACTGTTGAGGTTGACTTTTGACCCAGTTGGCCTATGGAGTTGACCTTTAGGCTTTGTTGACCGATGAGGTTGACTTTTGACCAGTTGACCGATGAAGTTGACTTTTGACTCAATTGACCAATGGAGTTGACCTTTTGGCTCTGTTGACCGATAACTTCCGGCCTTGTTGACCCGTGGGGTCGATTTTTTACTCGGTTGACCGGTGGGGTTGACTTTTTTGCTCTGTCAACCGATGGGGTTGACTTTCTGCCCGATTGACTGATGATGTTGACTTTTTACCCCGTTGACCGATGGGTTGACTTTTGCCTTGTTAATCGGTTGGGTTGACTTTTGATCCTGGTTCTTCGATTTTGGCTGATGGTAAGGATCACCCCTTCGATTTGCGATAGTCTTCAATCAAAGGGCTGAGGGGGGCAACTGTTTACACCAAGACCAAAATAGTGATATACTATATGCCCTTCATGTTTGGACTCTTCCTGGTCAAGGGCCGGTACTGTGCTCTTAAAGGCCCAATAGACTTTCTTTGGTATTTGGTCCAAGACCGATGACATCCACTGGTCCAAGACCGATGTCATCCACTGGTCCAAGACTGATGTCATCCACAGGTCCAAGACCGATGTCATCCATAGGTCCAAGACCGATGTCATCCACAGGTCCAAGACCATTCTCATCCATTGGGCTAGGATCGATGCCATGGGCTACTTGTCTTTTACTGGACTAAGTCCGATATCCAGTCTGGAATATACGGGTCGGGGGCGATAGACTAGGATTAATGTCCTTCCAAGTCAGATGTTCTATGCTGGTCAAGGATCGGTTCTTGGACTTGAATTTGAATCTTGAGTTTGGATATTGGCAAATTGTTAGATGATCGGATTGACTTGTGATCAGGAAAATCCACAAGCCGACTGCGCAATCCTCTGTGATTTCTCTTCGTATTTGAAAGTTAAAAGGGAAGACATCGGGGTTCTGAACATATCCCGCCTCAAGCGATGTTTAAGAATTAGAAATAAGGTTTTTTGTCGTTTTATTGTTTTATGAGTCGTTTTGTGATAACCTATATAAGGTTATAGATAACACTTGTACCGGGAACGCAAATTTTTCAATGAAAGTACAATTTCTACCTTTTATTAGTTTACCTTTATCGCGCAGCGTTATTTATCATGCTTTCTTAGTTTAGTGTAACTTAGAAAACCCAAAACACAAAACCCGATTTAGGGCGTTTGACGTTCGTCCGTTCGGCCCTCCATTCAAAGGTCGGATTCGGTTGTCGGTTTGGCCTTTTCATCGGTCGGATCGGCAGGTCAGCATCAAAACCCAGTCCAGGACGCACGACACTGTCCGTTTGGCCTTTCAACGGTCGGATCTGGTTGTCGGTTTGGCTCTTCAAATAGTCGAATCGGCAGGTCGAGGATCGCTCGCTGTTCGTGCGCGAACATAATGAATGGAAATATTAATAAAAATATTTATAAAACCAAATATTATGATAATAAAGGCTCAATATCGCATGGTCCTCTTGTCATGCAGACCGGTGGTGTAACACGAATAGGCAACTAGTTCATAATTAGTTATTTAGAATCTTAGAGTTGAAAAAAAAAATTAGGAATGGCATATGACTCCTTCGAATTTTAGCATTCAAGAATAAGAATAGAGTAAAATAACAATGTACAAAAAAAAAACAAATTGAAATTGATTTCTTCCTGTAGTTCTTTAGGAATACAGTGTATCTCTTCTAAAAAGAGTGAAAAATAAAAATAATATTATTTTCCTAAATTGAAACCATAATAGAATAATCAGCTTTGCTTCCAGACTCGACCCGGGTCGCGCAATTGGTTATGATGGGTGAGTCTCCCAATAAAAATTTTCTGCATATACGAGGACTCGAACCCGAGACCTCGCTTAAGCGGAACAAGTCGCTTACCATTTGAACCAACCCCACATTGGTCTTAGTTGGTACTCCTTGAGAATCCATTAGAATAAAACAGGTTGTATAGATTGATTTAAATTTTTACGGTCTGTTGGTTTTATTCATAAATATAATTTCATAGCTTGGCCGGACAATTTTAGATAGATTGACATTCTTGATTAGAAATTGGGATGTTCTGTCTATTTATTCTACGAGTGTCCTTTTCTTTTTCTTCTTAGGACTCGTTTGTTATGCTTGTGCGCGTTGTTACTAATTTTATTGGTTTTGGAAATGTGGAATTTCAATGCTCGAAATGTCAATTACAAAAGAAAAGTATTAAGGCTGTGATTATACGTACAGCTTGGGTTGCTTGTATTTCTCACATATGGCATGAGCCTAATCGAAGATATTTTACCAAAGATCCAGGATAGTGTCCTTGTTGATTTATATTCTGATTTAAGAGTGTGTTTTCGTGGTCTCACCAATTTATACCCTCACAATTTATCATTTTGACTGCAATAATTTTGTGAATATTAGGTTGTCCGGTTTACTGCTCGAGTCTACTCAAAACTTGGCCAAGAAAACAGAGAAAACAATGGTAAAACGTACAGAATGATGTAAAATATGTGACCCATATTGAACCGGAGGAATCGTAATGCATAGAATTTGATAGAACAGAATTGTAGGGTGTGCAAATTTACCGAGCCGATGTTACCGACCCAGCTCGGTACGGTATCGGTCGGAAAGTCGGCTATAAGAACCGTGCCGCAATGTTGTCGGGAGGATGAGGATATGAGTCGGTCGGTATGTTGAACCCACGATATAAATAACCCCAAATTCTCAATTTTCTTTTACTCGCCTCCAGGCTCCTCTTAATTCTTAAACCCTTAATTCTCAATTTTCTTTTACTCGCTTCCAGTAAAACCTCTCCTCAAATTCATTCTCCTCTCCACCTCTAACACTCCTAATTCCCAAATTTCTTTACCTCGCCTCTACTCTCCCGCTCGCCAAATTCTCCTCTCCACCTCTTCCTCATCACTCCTTGCTGCTAATGGTCACCTGATACGACACCAATTGATTAAGCGATGTAGTATCAGGTTCATTAGTGAGTGAAGTGTCGTTTCATTAGTTAGTATTCAGTCCCATAAATAGTCTTTTGTAAGCAGAACCATTACTATTCAAAACAATTGTGAATACAAGACTCGGCCTGGTGTCTCTCCTCGAGTGCTAGGATTCCTTTTACCTTCTTGTTCTTGATTTGTTATTGCGGTTACGGTTTTTACGTAACA
>JAKUCV010001224.1:99850-125674 GCA_028386065.3 Turnera subulata | reverse complement strand
CATCTCTATGTAACTCTTGGATAGTTGAGTGAACAACACCTTGTCCAAGTCTATCTTATAGACATTCCTCAACCCTTGCCTCTAGGTTCTTAATCCTATTAAGGTAACCTAGTTAAGTCCACACCCACAACAAGCAGTCGAGATATTACAATTATCCACTCGCACCTTCCTAGGATAAACAATGGCACCTTTGCGAGGGAAAAAACCTACCAATTGTTGATCTTAGGCTTGATGAGTGCTTATCATGGAAGGCAACTAAGAACTTAATATTTTACATCAACATATAATTCCAACACATAAAATGCTTGTTCTTGATAAATCATACATTGATGTTATGTAAATTTGGAAACCAAAGTACAAGTAAAACATCGATGTTTGAACTTGAACATCGATGTTGTGAAGTGAGAATCCAATTCTCCCAACTTTTGGCAGCACTCAGTATTTAGGCCATATTCGGAGCTATAGAGCTTGGATTTGTGCAAACTTGGTGTCCCTGGAAAGATAAGAAGTAGAGCTACAACTTTGCTGTTCCAGCCAGACACCAATTCGGCCTCCTTCTGCACTCAATTTGCAGTTCAAGTCAGTGGTCTCCACAACATCGATGTTGAACCCTTCAACATCGATGTTTGGAGTTCCAGAATCCAAACAACATCGATGTTTTAAGTCAAACATCGATGTTGAAGGTTACCGAACCCTCAGAACATCGATGTTTACCATCAAACATCAATGTTGGAGGTTACCGAATGCATAAAACATCGATGTTGACACTTAAACATCGATGTTTGAGCACTTAAACTCCAAACCTTTTGGCAGTAGCTCAAAAACATCGATGTTGAACTCTTAAACATCGATGTTTTGAGTACTTGAAAGTTCAAAATCTTGGCAGTAGCATAAAAACATCTATGTTTACCATAAACATCGATGTTTGAACTCCTGGAACTCTATAACATCGATGATGGAACTTGAACATCGATGTTATCTGAATTCTAGAATTTCAAACCAATTTGGCCGAGCTCGAATAACATCGATGTTTAACATTTGAACATCGATGTTGTTGAGTGTTAGCATGAGAACATCGATGTTGTTCACACAACATCGATGTTGTGGAGATTTGGCCAAGGCCAATCTTCATGCCAACATCGATGTTGTTCACACCAACATCGATGTTATGGCCAAACGTTGCTTGAACGACAATCGTTCGAAACACAAACCGACACTCGATTTTTCTTAGTCGAACTCTTCGATCTACCGCCAAAACATCTTGATTGATATCTCATACCAATCAAGTTCTTGTTGTCAAAACATTTTTGACAAATCAACCTCAACAACATATACATCACATGTACACAATTGAATACAATATGACATGATCATGCTCTATCACATAAAATATTTACTCAAAACACATCAAATATATGCATATACTTGCATGGCAAATCACATATACCAAAACAAAACCAACATATCATTTGACAAAACACAAAGACATCATGTTCAAAATCATTTGGCATATCACATACACAAAATGATTCCTACACATTCTAAGGTGATCATATCACATATGAATCACTTATACGGTTTAGAGCTTCACAAGAAGGCTCCGCTACCACTGTAAGTTTCCCTAGGCTATATGACAATCATATACAAGCAAAAGATGCAGCGGAAGCAAAGGAAACTTAGCCAAGAACCACATGTGAAGCATATAAACCGTATAACAAAATTTCGTACCTTGTTCGGTTGAGGTCTTTCACCCAACTGCTGGAACGAATCATCTAGACCAAGACGAAGGCTGAAACGAATCAGTTAGAGCAAGAAGAAGCCCTGCTCCTCTACGGTATCCACACGAACCGTGATCGGCTTCGAGTCGTCACACGAATCAAGCCTCGAGCACTCCCACTTGATGTGCTAGCAACAAGGTAGGAGCTAGTGTGTGTTTGGGGTGTTTTGGAATGCTAATGCTCTTGCTTCTTTCACAAAGAAGAAGAACTCAAAGGAGGTGTTTTCAGAGAGTTTTTGGGGCTACCAAAAACGTGGTGAAGGGGGTGAGAATCAGCTAGTGTCATCAGCACACAATGCCTATCCCCACACATCCATAATGCCCATACACAACCATGTGAGTGCCAACTCATAAAGGCAAAACAAAGTGGCCAACATAGCCAACATGTTTCCACTAACACTTAGTGGGAATATTCATCACATGGCTGCATTAAAGACTCCACTAATCTGATACTTAGTGAATCAAACCATCCCAAAACGACCTGGTTCAACCATGGTCCAACCACGGTCCAACCACACCCGGTCCAACCATGGTCCAACCACGGTTCGACCATCTGCTCGAATCAACGGTTCTATGTGTGTGACCCTGTAGGCACTTGTAACGTCCGGCAATAATTGTAAAATCTCATTTTACAATTATAAGCAAAGAGCGGCGTCTAGCAACACATCATTGCTACCCGAACGACAAGATCAGTACTGATTCTCTATGCCTCGGAATATGTCATCGTCCCTTCGTCCCATTATCAAGATTAAACCGAGACATGGAATATGTCAATATCGTATATGTTTAATCTCGGTTTCTTGATCCTCGAGTTAACTGTGTAAAACGGATACCAATGATATCAACATATCATAATCCGAGCACGGCCGTGCATTTACAGTTCAACTCTATCAAGAAACCATCCGATAATATACCCGTTATATGGGTTGGACGAATCCCCTCTTGATCAATCAAAACCCACTACATACTCGGCATATACCCGATGATTACCCTTATGTCCACCCAGTTACGGGTGACTAGGAATAATATCAAAGTACATGATTCATATGTTGGATACCTTGACGATCTCAGGTCGGAGGACAATCACATCTATAAGAACCACTAATGACATACATATAACGTTCCATGTAGGGTTCTTATGTGGGTCGGTCCAGTCCACAAGTTCTCCAACTTGTACCCGTATGTAGAATTCATATCACATATAAATTCTCAACATACGCTAGTCTTGATTTATTATTACAACCCATCCATAATAATAATCGACTAGGGACATTTAAGAATATGAAATATTCTAGGGTTATAAGTATGTGCAAGCATTTATCTCATAAATGATACTTATTGGAATAACCTTAAAGTGTATGTACATGACTATAAATAAACATCCATGATTGGCTTTTGGGCATATTACTAACAGGTTGACCCTGCTAAAGTGAAGGCTGTTCTGGAGTGGGAGACGCCTATGACGGTACCTGAAGTCAGGAGTTTTCTTGGCCTTGCAGGATATTACCGGAGATTCATCGAGGGTTTTTCCTTGATAGCCAGTCCCATGACCAAGCTATTGAGGAAAGATCAAGCCTTTGTATGGAGTGATGCCTGCCAGCAGAGTTTTGATGAGCTGAAGAAGAAGTTGACAACAGCACCAGTCTTGACAGTACCTAAGCCAGGAGTGGAGTACGTGCTGTTTTGTGATGCTTCAGGTCTTGGTTTGGGAGCAGTTCTGATGCAAGAAGGCCGAGTGATTGCCTATGCTTCGAGGCAGTTGAGACCGCATGAGAAGAACTACCCGACACATGATCTGGAGATGGCCGCAGTGATTCTTGCTTTGAAGATTTGGCGGCATTATCTGTTTGGAGAGAGATGCCGGATCTTCACAGATCATAAGAGTCTCAAGTACATCATGACTCAGAAGGAGCTTAACCTGCGACAAAGACGTTGGGTTGAGTTGCTGAATGATTATGATTGTACTATTGAGTATCATCCTAGAAAAGCTAATGTTGTAGCAGATGCTTTTAGCCGGAGACAGCCAGAAGATGCTTCCACGACTTACTCGATGTCCTCACTCATCGAGTTAAGGAAGATGGGAGTTGATTTGACAGTTGATGAGACCAGAGCTTTGTTGACTCATATTGAAGTCAAGTCTAACTTGAGAGGTTGGATTGTGGAATTGCAAGATGGAGATTCCGACCTGATCAAGCTGATGGAAGCAGTCTGCAGTGGTAAGGAAGATAAGTTTTGCATAGCTGAGGATAGTGCATTGAAGCTGGGGAAACGTTTATGTGTACCCAGTGTTGGTGACCTACGCAGTCAGATTCTGGAAGAGGGACATATGACGCCGTATGCTATGCACCCTGGAAGCACCAAGATGTACCAGAATTTGAGGAGTCATTTCTGGTGGCCACGTATGAAGAAGGATGTAGCCGAGTATATGGCTAAGTGTATCACTTGTCAGCAAGTGAAAGCCGAGCATCAGGCTCCAGTAGGGAAAATGAGATCGTTGTCAGTACCAGAATGGAAATGGGAGATGATCACTATGGATTTTGTGGTTGGACTACCAATGACCCGGAGACAGCATGATGCCATCTGGGTTATCGTTGATCGACCTACAGAATCAGCTCATTTTCTTCCCATCCGACAGACAAATACTTTGGACAAGTTAGCGAAGTAGTATGTTGCAGAGGTTGTGAGACTACATGGGATTCCTAAGTCCATAGTCTCAGACAGAGATCCGAGAGTCACATCACGGTTCTGGAAGAGTCTGTAAGCAGCTTTGGGGACGAAGCTGAGTTTTAGTACTGCATTCTATCCTCAGACCGATGGACAGTCAGAGAGGACTATCCAGACGCTGGAGGACATGTTAAGGGCTTGTACTCTTAATTTCAGTGGGAGTTGGGATCAGTATTTGTCCTCAGCGGAGTTCGCCTACAACAACAGTTTTCATTCCAGCATCGGCATGCCACCGTTTGAGGCTCTTTACGGAAGGAAATGCTGAAGTCCAGTATGTTGGGATGAAGAAGGTCTTTGTTTGATTGTGGGACCAGATTTGGTTAAGCAGACTGTTGACAAGATTCAGGTAGTTAAGCAGAGTATGAGAGCAGCACAGGACTGACAAAAGAGTTATGCTGATAAGCATCGCCAAGTGGGAGAGAAAGTTTTCCTCCGAGTTGCACCGTGGAAAGGTGTTATCAGATTCGGGAAGAGAGGGAAGCTGAGTCCTAGGTACATTGGACCATATGAGATTGTGGAAAGGGTTGGACCCTTGGCGTACAGACTGTGTCTACCAGAGGAGTTATCACGGATTCATGACGTGTTCCATGTTTCCATGTTGAGGAGGTACAGATCAGATCCCAGCCATATGGTTACTACAGCAGATGTTGAGGTCGCAGAGGATCTTACGTATACAGAGTTGCTAGAGCAGATTCTTGCCCGAGAAGTCAAACAGTTGAGGAACAGAGTTACTCCGATGGTAAAGGTTAAGTGGAGCAAGCACTCTGCTAATGAGTCTACGTGGGAAGTCGAGGAGCATATGCGTTCTCAGTATCCGCACCTGTTCACAGCTTCGGAATGAATTTCGGGGACGAAATTCTTTTTAAGGTGGGTAGACTGTAACAGCCCAAGTAAAAATTTCATTTTTTACCGGGACTGTTTAAGTTAATTTACAGTAATTTACCATTGATTTTAATCTTAGGTAATTAAATTATGGTAAATCGAGCATTAGATTCCGAAACCGAGCCATGACCCACGTTCGGGATTTTTCTGCAGATTTTACGGACCAAAGTTGGAATTTTTCTGGGTCCAGGAATCTTCGGAAAAGTCGGGTTCATCCTCGAGTTAACGGACCAGAAATAAGATAAGTGGGTATACCGGATATTTTCTAGTCCAGGTGGGTCATACTTCACATGCAGCATAGTAACTGCATAATTGAAGTTCAATTATTCAGCCGCCTTTTTCCTATTCAGCCTGTGAACTACCTGTTATACTTGTGACTTACCAGTACCTTTGCACGCCTATTTAACGAGAGTTCCTTCTGCTGCCTTCATCACCTTCTGCAAGTTTTCAAACCCAGCACTTGTAAAACACAAACCAACCTAAACCAAGAAAAAAAACACAACCCACACACACCAAAAAACGTGGTCGTTTTGGACCACCAATCCCCACTTCTCTTCTTCTTTCTCTTCTCCTCGCCACCACCCACTGCTCCTTCCCTTTCCGGCCGAGCCACCACCACCTGCAACTCGTCAGCCACCTTCCTTCCCTTCTCTCTTCGGCCGCGTCGCAACCGATGCTGTCCTCCTCACACACGACGAACCACAGCCGACAACGACCAAGTCGCCGACTGCAATCGTCGTGTCTCGCGCCTCCTCGCACCGCCGTCACCTGCATCGCCTCTCTGCCCTGCTCATCCTTTCCTCGTCTCGCTTGCCGCCGCCTCTCCCCGACGCAGAGTCGTTGTGCTGCAACTCGCCTAGGTAAGCAGTTTTCAGGGGTTGAGGATGACCCATATGCGGCGGGTCGACCAGGTTGTGTGGGTTCTGGTTGGCGGGTCTGACCCGAGTGGCTTGGGTCATGGGCTGAGGCACCATGTTGGGCTGGGGGTGATGGCATGGAGCTGGGCTGAGGTGCACCTGGGCCTACGCTTGGGCCTACACCTGGACTCCTGCTTGGAGTTTGGGTCTGGACCATGTGGTGGGCTGGGTTGGCACTATTGGCCCAGTCCGGAATTAAAAAAAAAAAGAAGAAAGGAGAATAAATCTGAAACAAAGGAGAATAATAAATCTGAAAAAAAAAAGAATTAAATGGAGGAAAATAATAATAAGGTTTTATTTTGGGAAAATATATTATGGTATGGAATAATAATTATTTTGAGAAAAATAATTATGGAAGGGGTATTATCAAGGTAATAAAATACCGGAATAATATCCGGGTATAAGTATAAGTATAGTAGGGTATTTGACACATGGATAATAAATGGTGAATGAAGATGATAATGGAGAATTAACCGGGGAAGTAACCAAGCCGAGTCAATATTTATTTTCGGTACACAGTATTAGCATGGCATTTGCATATCACCTTATGTGTGCATATTATTTGATTGATATAGGAGTTGACAACGAGCAATTTGCTGAGGAACCGAACTTGGAATTTGCTGGGCATTTCCATAATTGATTATCGGCTAAGGTGAGGATGGATAATCTTTGTTATGTTGCCTGTAATACTTTGTGTGCTTTGTTGCTCGATTGAACTGCTGAGTTGTTGATTGTTGACTGCTTAATTGCTGTGGATATTGTTGTTGCCATTGGGCTGTGATATTGATTCTGTGGATATTATGCTGAGATTGATGTTGAACTATTGACTGTGGAAAATTGAGAAAAGGAAATTGGAATTTGAATTGGAATTGATATGAGATGATGATATAATTGTCATGTGGAAAGTAGTGGTACGACCCGATGGTTTGAAAATTAATTTTGGGATGCTATGGTCGGTTACTTGGTTCGTTAGGCTTGTTGCCTGTGGTTAGGGTAAACCAAATACCCAGTGGTTCGGATATACCGAATATCCGGTTGGCATGTTGGTGCCTGTGGTTGGGGTATACCGAATACCCAGTGGTTTGGATATACCAAATATCCGGGTTTTGAGAAGTGGAATGGTTCTTGACCTGGCATCCGAAATTAATTGATAACCAGGTACGACCCTAGCTTGTCCAGTGACGGGGGCCTGGAAGATAAAATTGGATTTAATAATAAATATTCTTTTGGTCTTGGCTCAGTCTTAAATGAGATATGTTGTTGATTTGTTTGTATTTGCTCTACTGTATTACGGTTGCCTGCATATCACTGTTTATCCTTCGTCGGTGAGCACTTCGGACTCACCCCTCGCCTGCGGGGTTTCATCCCGTAGGTTAAGTTGTTTCGTAGTTCAGGTACGACGTTCGATGGCTGCTGCTCTCTTCTCCACCTGACTCCGGATCCATACCTCCGCTGCATGTGCATAAGTGTTCCGCTGCTGTTCTATTGCATATGATGATGTATTATATTCCCGCTGCTGTGTTAGCTTGTTCATATGACTTTGAGGCTACTTGTCACTCTGCCTCTGTTGCTTGCTCTTTTCTTTGCTACTTCTATGTATTGTGAGCTGATGAATAATGGTCCTCGTGTTGGGAGATGATAGTTGTATTTGTTTTCAGTTGTACATACGGGTTGTTGTACTGTATTCCCTATCAATAAGAATAGTTTCGGCACGTGTTTACTGTGTTATGGTAAATACGGGTCGGGGCGCTTCAATTGGTGAATACTGGTTCTATGTTTTTCTTTCTGAAAAAATACGACGGAACAAAGAAATTCATAAACCCAACCCATCTAGTCACGCTGCACACGGCGACAGACCGAACAAGGAGGCACGCACGCACCGCTGCGCTATTCACAGTGGGTGCTCCACAGTGGCTCGTTGCCTGAGCTGCAAATGGCGGCTCATGGAGGCGCTGGTGAAGCGACGGACGAGTGGTCGATGCATCTTCTCGGTGGTGGCGGTCGAGCGGCTCGAGGAGCGGGGTAGGGGCGCACTGGCGGCGTTCGTAGTCGTCGTGCTGCTCCGGCATATACACGTCCTCGTTGATCCGGCGACAAACGGTTGCTGGCGCGGGCGGCGGGGGAGTGACTGGCAGAATTCGACACCGCCATCTCCGTTTTGTCGCGACACCAGAAGCTCCTCCACCCTCTTGCGCTTCATGGACGCGGCGGCGGGCTATGGTTCTCGTCGAGATTCGATCTACTCCGTCCTTTCAGGGCTGCAGCGGCAGTCCCGATCGTCGTTGTGGCGGCGGCTGTGGCTGGCTGCTGCTCGCTTAGTGCCTAGAGCGGCGGTTGCGTGTTGTTGGAGAAAATGATGCGTAGGGCATCCTTCTCAAATCGGCTGTGATTCGTTCAATCGTGTGGCTGTGAGCAATTAAAAAAAAAACAAAAAGAAAATGAAGGATAAAAGGAAAACTGTTGAGCCACATGAGCTAGAGCCATATAGGCTCTGGCAAAAAATTATTTTTTGGGCTTTTGGAGTCAATGCGGGCTGTGTGTATATGGGCTTTAGTAGCCTATGTAAATTGGAATAGATAAATTTAATGAGTATAAGGTCTATTATGGACCATTTATTTAAGACATAAGTTCTTATTAATTTTATTTTATATGGCCTATATTAAATATATAGTTTAATTAAAATTAATTTAGGCATACGGCCTAAATTAGTTTTTTTTTCTTATGTGGTCTATAAAAATAAAATTGACATATTTTAGACAGACTATTTTCTTTCTATATTTATTTTAGACATATGGTTTAAATTATTATTTTTATTGGGTTTGGAACCCAAGAAAAATAACTATAAGTCTAATGTTACTTTAAGAAAGAGATGGTCTTTTTAGACATATGATCTAAATTACATTTCTTCTATTGACATATCGTCAAAGAAAATATAATAATAATAGACTCCTTATAGACATAGTCTATAAATTAATTTTATTTTGGATTTATGACCTAAGTAAAATTAAAATTTCTATGTTAGACATACTTTTATTTTATAGGCTTATGGCCTAAATAAAATAAAATTAGTCGATACATGAGTCTAATATTGTTATTATTTTATTAGAAGAGATGCTCAATAAAAATAAATTTTTAGACACACGGTCTAAATAAGTTTTATTTTTATAGCTCATAACCTTAGTAAAATTTGTCCATATTAGATATATGGTCTAATCAAATTTTATTTTATGGCATACGACTTAGAATAAAATTATGAAGGGTTCCAATATTTTTCTTAAAAGTTCCAGATAAAAGATAATTAGTCACACGGGCTAATTGTCTTGACATAATATTTTTTTTTTTTATGTTTATCACCAATAAAATACAATCTAAATGTTTCTACACCATTTTCTTTGTGAATTTGGCACGAGAAATGTTTACCCTACTATTCAAGCATGAGTAATACACGATTATCTGCTTCAATGTTAATTGGTTTAACAATATGAATTAGGGTTAAGCACCTTTTTGGGCCCCAGAGTTTCGCGTTTGCCCCGTTTGTATACCCGGGAGTTTTTCTGTTCCTTTTATATACCCAATGTTCTGAATTTTGTCTCCTTTCTATACCTCGGGCAGCCCGAGCGATGATGTGGCCATCTGCCCGGGTCCAGTTGACACATGTCGAATTTATATTGGACCATGTGGTTAAAAAAGGTGGGACATTTCCAAAAATTTTACTAAGGTTATGAGCTATAAAAATAAAACTTATTTAGACCGTGTGTCTAAAAATTTATTTCCGGGCAACAACAATGGCCTTGCCCGGATGGTACTCGATAGTACAATCATAATCCTTCAGAAGCTCAATCCAGCATCTCTGCCTCATGTTAAGCTCCCTTTGGGTCATGATGTACTTCAAACTCTTGTGATCCGTGAAAATCCGACACTTCTCACCGTATAGATGGTGTCTCCAAATCTTTAGAGCAAAGATCACCGCAGCTAACTCCAGATCATGGGTCGGATAGTTCCTCTCGTGAGTTCTCAACTGCCTGGAGGCATAAGCAATCACCCGACCCTCCTGCATCAAAACACATCCCAAGCCCAGACCTGAAGCATCACTGAACACCGTGTACTCCACTCCGGGACTCGGAACAGCCAAAACCGGTGCAGAAGTCAACCAACTCTTCAACTCCTCAAAACTCTTCTGACAACTGTCATCCCAAACAAAAGCACAGTCTTTCCTCAACAGCTTTGTCATAGGACCCGCTATTAAGGAAAAACCCTCAATGAACCTCCGGTAGTAACCAGCAAGTCCAAGAAAACTCCGTATCTCAGATACACTCTTCGGTGGTTCCCAATCCATGACTGCCTTAATCTTAGCCGGATCCACCTTAATACCCTCACCGGACACAATATGTCCAAGAAATGCAACCTCATTCAACCAAAACTCACACTTGCTGAGCTTGGCATAGAGTTGTTCTTCTCTCAACCTCTGCAAAACTTGTCTTAAGTGATCTTCATGTTCGGCCTTACTACTCGAGTAGACCAAGATGTCATCAATGAACACTACCACAAACCGGTCTAGGAATTCATGGAAGACCTGCTGCATCATACACATGAACACTGCCGGTGCATTCGTCAGACCAAAAGGAACAACCACAAACTCATAGTGACCATACCGAGTGCGGAATGCAGTCTTCGGTATGTCTTGCTCTGCAATCCGAACCTGATGGTAGCCAGATCGCAAGTCAATCTTCGAGAACACGGATGCACCTGCAACTAATCGAACAAATCATCTATCCTAGGCAAAGGATACTTGTTCTTCACAGTCACCTTGTTCAACTGCCTATAGTCTACACACATCTGCATACTGCCATCCTTTTCTTTACAAACAAGACCGGGGCACCCCAAGGTGAGATGCTCGGTCTAATAAAACCCTTATCCAACAACTCCTCCAGTTGTTTCTTCAATTCCTGAAGTTCTGTCGGAGCCATTCTGTAGGGCGGTATAGAAATAGGTGCAACTCCCGGTACCAAGTCAACTGTATACTCCACCTCCCGCTCCGGAGGCAACCCAGGTAAATCATCAGGAAAAACATCGGGAAACTCCCGAACAATAGGGATATCCTCCACTCCAGGTACTGGTACCGAAGAATCCACCACATGAGCTAGAAAAGCATCACAACCCTCTCGGATCATCCTGAAAGCCTGGATGGCCGAGATACAGCACGCCGATAGAACTCTTCGTTCTCCTACAAACACCAATCTACGCCCCAACAAAGAAGATAGGGACACTTCCCTGGCCCGAAAATCAACTACGGCTTGGTGTCTGGACAACCAGTCCATGCCTAAGATAACATCAAACTCTCCCAAATCCATGACGGCAAGATCAGAAGAAAAACCCTCACTATCATACTCTATCGACACATTTCTACAAACTCTATCAACAACTACCATGTCTCCATTGGGTAAACGGAATCTTAGAGGTTTACTAAGGTTATCATCCTCTATGTTGTGAGTAGTTTTGAATGCACGTGATACAAAAGAATGTGTAGAACCAGGGTCAATTAAAGCATGTGCAAACTGACCAAAAACCATAAAGGTACCTGCTATAACATCTGGAGCATCAGCAGCCTCCTCCCGGGTGATGGCATAAACCCTAGGAGCTGCAGCAGACTGAGTCGCACCCCTGCGGTTCGGAGCTCCAGAACCTCCACGACCTCGACCCTACTGTCCGGACCAGAAGAAACAGCACCACTAGCCACAGAACTCTGTACTGTATACTAAGAACCACTGCCACCATTATCCCTCATCCACTTGTAGCAAGTAGACTTCTGGTGTCCCGGCGTATTGCAATACCAACATGTACCCGAGAACCGTGCCGAGGAACCCCGTCCCCGGGAACCAGACTGATAGGACCGTCCACCCGAGGATCTGCTCGGTCCACCCTGACAACTCTGCCCTCGAAACTTCTTCGAACCCTGGTAAGAAGAACTCTGTCCAACAGAATAGTCTGCACCTCCGGCCTCAAAATACTGCCTCTTCTGACCCGAAGCCGATGACTGCTTAATCTGCTCGGCTGCCCGAGCCTCCTTCCCGAGCAACTGAACTCTCTCAGCATCAAAAGCAGCGGCACAAACTGCCTCCCAAGTCTTGTGCCCTCCACCAGCTATAGCCATCGCTATCTGAGTACGTAAGCCGTTAACAAACCGCCTACACTTGGTCAACTCATCGGGCACAAAATCCCTAGCAAAAGAGAGAAGAATGCTATATCGGATCCTGAAAGCTGATACAGTCTCATCTAGACCCTGCTTCGCCTCAAGAAACTGCTTCTTCTGCTCCTCCAGAAAACCAATAGTAAGAAACTCCTTGTAGAATCTCTCCTTGAAATCCTCCCAAGGCATCTCCACCGGCTTCGGTAGATTGGCCACAAGATCCTGCCACCATGACAATGCATACCCTGTGAACTTGTGTGCAGCTAATCGAGCTCGTTGCTCAGGTGCACAGGTGAACTTCTCCAGAACATTCTCCACCTGGCAAAACCAATCATCAAACTCCTTGACTTTGCCCTGTTCCCCTGAGAATTCCTTCATCGCAGGCTTATCCATATGTTTGTATCCACTCTCCATACCACCTGTTGCAGCAGGTGCTACCGGCTGGGCACCCTGCTGCTGAAACTGCTGGAACTGCTGCCACTGCAGAAAAGCCTGATACTGCTGGAACGCTGGGTTCACAACAGGTGGTACAGCATTCTGTCCTCCACCCCCTGCAGCATTATTCTCTGCTGCATTATTGTTCCCCTGACCAATGGGAACCTGCATCACCGACACATTGTCGGAGACATGAGTAGCGGCGTCATCCTCAGCATTGTGCTGTCCCTCGTGATCCATATCGACGCCTATATGAATGCAAATGAGTCAAAAACACTTTTTAAGTCATAAATCCGGAAACAGGCTTAAACACAGAAAACACTTTGAAAACAAAGTTTAAGACATTTTTTTTTCTAAAACCAAGGATCTGAAGCCTGCTCCGCTACCAAGCTGAAACACCCGTGTCCCAATTTAACAACAAAATACTTAAACACAAGGAAATTACCAAATTACCCCTTGAAACCCGGGACACGAAAATCAATATCGAAAACATCCAAGATTCTCAAATAAAAAGAGATGTCATAACAAACATAGTCAACCGGCTTAGCAAGCCTCAAATCAAACCCGGCATCCTGCCGATACATCGTCAATAGTAAATCCCGGCAATCCGCCGATAAAATAAGCCAAAATCAATAGTGACATCTCAATAAAAATCCAATGCAGCGGAAGAAACAAACGGAGTAAAAATAAGAGAATCAAAACAACATGCATGCTGACTCTATGGATCCAACCGGGAGATCAAGCACAGCTACCTGCTGAGATAACCACGTCCGTACTCTGGAAGGATGGAAAGTGACTGCACGCTATCTAAAGTCTGAAAAACAATGTTGGCGATTATGTGAGTCGCCTACTCAGTGAGCAATATAAGTCTAATTATGAGAGTGTGCATATCAAGTCCGAAAGGAAAGAAGAGCAATAGAACTAGTAAGCAACATATAACAATCAGTACTAACATGCCAAGACATATAAGCAATCAGTTCATTATTCTCCATCTGATGTGTGTTGAGTTTTTCTTATTATGATTTATTATTCAGGGCCCCTACTGTGTGCGTCGAGCTCGGTCCCGTCTCATGAGACAACCAGGCATAAGCCCAAATACAACCAGGCACGAAGCCCTACATATCCATAGAGAGAGAGAGACAGAGAGAAAGAGGGAGGTAGAAAGGGGGAGGTAGAAGGAGGGAGGTAGAACCGGTCATTACAGACCCATATGCAAATCCGCATAACACTTGCTAACCCGCAAGCAAACCCGAGGGGTATCACTTCCCGCTCGAAACAACCGGTCATCAGCACACAGTAGCCTAACTTCTACTGTACATTATTCTTATTCACAAATTATGAGTTCATGTGCCAAGAGATTGTGATTTAACAGGGTTGTGTGATAATCCAGCTTAAACAGATCACCGGGTCTCCGACCCACAACACATCACACAAAACACCCAAAATCACACATGTTATAATCCATAACAAATCCAACATCCAGCTCATAAGCAAATAATACACTTAGGCACACAATACAGATTACAGCATGTTAGCAAACAAGCATGCAACTCAAACAAACCAATCCAACGAGCTCATGCATACAAACATAAAAAGACATATGAAGTCACCTCAACGACGATTGTCCTGCGGAGCTTTTCCCAAAACAGATCCTCCAGCTCCCGAGGTATTACCCGTGCCTGAATACCGGCACACACAACAAATTACAAACAATAACAATAAAACGTGTATGCATGCAACTATAATGCTCAACTGAGTTAAACCCGTCCCTAGTTAGCCAATTATGAAACTCCCGGGTCAAAACCCGACTTAATGTTCTCTCACCAAAACTCCAACTAAGGTTCACCGGGCTTAAGCCAAACTAAGTCCAAGAGTAGTTCCCGAGCCTATGGCCCACTCATTATGTCGTTTATGAATTCCCGGCGTAAAGTCCAATCTAAGCCCAATTACAATTTCCGGGCCTAAAGCCCACTTCCTTAAGTCCTTATTATGCCAAGCATAGGATTGGGCTTAAAGCCCGTTTCTAAGTCCAAGGTTAATCCGATGTCCAAAGATTCCCGGCCTAGGGTTCTACCCGTGTCGGTAATTACCGGCCTCAAACTGCTCACACTCTCGGTTTCCACTAATCACAATTAAATACATAACCCAATTCCGAATTATAAGTACATGCCGGATATAGATTCAAAATACACCATATATACCGTGAAATGCCGAAGTAACGACCTGAGCCTCGCCGGAAAATTCCCGAGCCTTCGCCGGATTCCGGTGAACTCGCCGGAAAAACACCACAACCACCAAGAATCTGGCTTGGCAAATCTGCCATTAACCAAACAGCCAAAACCATTCACTTCCAACTCAAATACAATCGACAACATCAATGAATTAACCCAAACGACCACATCAATAAATAGCTAGGTGAGGGCCTTACCCGGAACAACAATCGCTTCTGCCCGGAATTCCGTCCAGCCGATCCGAAGCCCCAAACCCCTGCTGGAAAACAAAACCCGACACTGGAAAACCTATGAACTCACGACCCGAGCTTCACCTGCGAGCCCGACCCGTCAACAGGCCACCACCATTCCGAGCAGAGGCCGGCCCCGACCACAGCCACGCAGCCACACACACAACGCGCCGCCGAACCCGAACCAACACCAAACCAAAACACAACCCGTCAACTACCATACCAAACACCCAAGCCGGCCAAAGAAAAATAAAGACAAAGGAAGAAGGAAGAGGATTCAAGAACCGGCTTACCGGCAGAAGACGAAGGAGCCGAGTCTCCATCGTCAACTTCCCTCCACGCAAAAGCTCAATCGGCGGCGGCGACTGCGACGAGAGCGGCGGCGGCGTTGGGCGAATCGAAAGGAGGCAGAGAAGGTTGGTGACGGCAATTTGTGTGTGTGAGGAAGAAAAAGTAAGGTGTTGGTGACGGCGAGGGGTATTGGGTGAAGGAAGAGAAAGAGAGAGTGAAAAGAAAGAAGGAGAAGAAAGGTAGGAGGAGGGGGCGCCGTCGGGGTGAAAACAAAAGGAAGAAGAAAGAAAAGTAAAAAGAATAGAAAGGAAAAGAGGGAAGGGGCTAGGGTTTTTAGGGTGTGAGCCGGCCCAGCCCCAAAACGACGCCGTTTTGGGCTGAGGCGCGGTCAACCCGCCTAGTCAACGGTTTTTGTTTTTTTTTTAAATAGTTACCAAAACATCATAGTTTCGGGGGAAACTACTTCAAAATTCAATTCTCAACCCCGAAACCCGATTAAACTCCAACGAAAGCCGAACCCGTCATACCATCAACTAAATTCTCATATAACCAAGGTAAAATAATTTATTTCCTTGCTCAAAAATTCAGAAATTCCTCAAGGGTAAAATTGGAATAAAAATTTCGAAAATTCCGAAAAAAAACAAATTATAAAAATTCGGGGCGTTACACCCAATTTTACTCCTGGTCTGCCCAATACGGTCTAGAGTTAGAAAAAAAGAGGGGGTGGAAACCCAAAAAAAGGGTTAAACACCTTTTATATACCCGGAGTTTTCCTTTTGTCCCGATTGTATACCCCGGAGTTTTTGTGTCCCTTTTATGTACCCCGAGTTTTAATTTTTGTCATATTTGTGTACCTCAGGCAGCCCGGGTGATGACATGGCCATCTGCCCGGGTCCACTTGACATATGGCACAATGTCATTGGTGACATGTGGAAGTTTTGTGGGACCCACAAGCTAGAATATTTGAGAAATAAGGTGGGACCCACAATTGTATCCTTGTAGCACCAATAGAATTGCGACACGTGCCAAGTGGACCCGAATAGATTGCTATGTCATCGCTTGGGCTGCCCGAGGTATACAAAAGGGACAAAAATTGAAACTCCGGGTACATAAAAGGGACACAAAAACTCCGGGGTTTACGATCGGGACAAAAGGAAAACTCCGGGTATATAAAAGGTGCTTAACCCCCCAAAAAAACAAAGAAATGAAAAAGAAAAGAAATAAAAAAAGAGTGAGAATTATAATTTATTCTTCTTATCTTCTTTTCTTACCGTTAAACCATTTAGCCTCTCTTTTGGCTTTTTTTATTTTTTTTATTTTGGTATTTCAATTTTTCACTTTTCGTCAATTGTCTTTTTATAAAGTAGAATAATTTTCAGATTATTAATCTATTTAACCCATCAATGTTATTGTTAGTCCACTTAATTCCGTCCAAGTACCTGCTCTAAACCACCGTACACCACCGTGAAAATCTCCCCTAATTCATCACCCACAACCTGCAACAACTAGCAACCACAACCCACGGCCTACTCTCTGGAATTGAACTACCGGATTCCAGCCACAGCAACAACCACTGCCACCAACCACGGCCAAATCCAACATCCCTCATCATAACCTCGCATCTCTCGTCCATCATAAAGCAACAGACCATCATCACAAACAACAATATATAGCAATCAAACACGAATATCTCGTTTTAACTCTTCAATCGAGAAAATTAAAGACAGAGGAGAGGAAAGGAGGTGGCCAATGCAACCCACCCACGGCGGCGCGAGGCGCCATTTCCAATTCTCTGCTCTGGTCTCGGCGGATGGGGATATGCAGCAACTACAGTGACCTCTGGTGCTCGATCCACTTGGTGGCAGCAGCTGCTGCTCCGACTCCGGCGGTGGCTTGATCCATGGGCGGCGGAGAGATCCGGGCGTGGAGTGCGATCTCGACCCTCACAACGTCGACATTGACATTGTCCTCTGTCGATGAAGATGCCAACGACGACGTTGACAACGCCGCCGCTTGGGTTGTAGGTTCGAAGGGAGTTTTGAGATGGAATGGAGAGTTTTGAGAAATGATTGAGGAAGAAATTAGGAGAATTAAGAGAGAATGAAAAGGAGAAGTAATGGGGAAGTGTGGGTGACGGGTGAGTGGGGGAGGAAGGAGAAGAGAAAAAAAAAAGAGACAAAAAAAAGAGACAAAAAAAGAAAGAGATAGAAAACGGAATAAAATCAGGATTAAGTTGATGTGGGTGGGTATTTCTTCTAACTCAGACCGTATTGGGCAAACCAGGAATGAAATCGGGCCAACCAAGCGGTATTTCAATTTGAAAATCGTATAATAATTTTTGGAATTTAAAATTCTAGAAAAAAGTAGGTCCCACATTTTTTAACTACGTGGTCCAATATAAATTCGACATGTGTCAAGTGGACCCTGACAGATAGCCACGTCATCGTTCGGGCTGCCTGAGGTATAAAAAAGGTACAAAATTCAGAACACGGGGTATATAAAAGAGACAGAAAAACTCCCAAGTATACAAACGGGACAAACACGAAACTCGGGGGCCCAAAAAGGTGCTTAACCCTTATGAATTAGTTGCTAATTAGTTTAGCATCTCATGTTAATAAGTTTAATATTGTTGGGTTGTTCTACTTATAATCCACATGGGATTATAAAATTGTGCTTCACAAATGCATTGTCTGGAGCAGGATTAATGCTTAGCTGTATTATTGATTAATTTAATTTTCATTATGCATTCAACTTTAGCACGATGATTGGGAACATAGTGAACTTTTGACTACGAGTTATGCATGTGATTATTAACTTAGTCAATCGAAGCTTAACATTACATGTGTATTTATGTTGAACATTATACCTTATATGTGATCTTTTTTTGTGTATTTTATTTGTTAAAATATAATCATAAGTCATTGTCGCGTAGCTCAACAAAAGGTTGATGCTTAATGGAAATAATTTTAAAATCCAGAATTTAGTATTCCTGTCACGCCCCGTCAAACGTGACCGGCCAGGCACCCAATCACTCAATTAACACCCCCATGCAACCAAAAACCCTCTTACAACCTAAACACATAGCATCACAGCCTTAGGCTTCCCACAAAACCGAATTGGTGCACAGTCCAAACTCATAGCACACCTAGCAAGTCAATTCATACCAAAACCACTAAGAAATCCAACTCAGATCACTTACCCCCTTCCTTTGTGTGCTTACTGCTTGAGAGAACCCTGAAGATGGCCAAGTATTTTCTCCCTCAGTGCCTATCATGTTTCTGGGCAGAAATGGGGCTTGAGGTGCTTGCTTGACTACTTAAACTCAAGCTAGCAACTCAGTCAGCAGCCACTTGCAGCCCCCTTCTCCCCAAAATCTGCCACCTTGCTCAAACTCCTCTCCACCACCTACTTAAATTCCAACCTATCAACTTAAGCCAACATACCCCCCCAAACTTAGCCCTCAATCAGTTTTCCCAAGCAATCAACACACACTAACCCGTGATTAAGACTAATTACAAACTAATTAATCAAACCGAGCCAATGCTAGCCAACAGAAACCGTAGGTTAGCCAACTGAGGCCAACTGATACCAACTCTCATCCCAGCACCCATCCTCATCAAGTAAACATGCTAGGCTTCGATTAGTCAGGTTATCACATCATCTCCCCCTTTATGAAAATTCGTCCTTGAATTTACCTGAAAATAGGTGCGGGTACTTGTCCAGCATCTCTTTTTCGGATTCCCAAGTAACCTCTTGCTCTGAGGCATCTTCCCACAAAACCTTCACAGAAGTGACTTCCTTATTATGGAGTCTACGTGCCTGCCTGTCTACTATCATAATTGGTTGTGCTTTATATGTTAGTTCTTCCCCCAACTGAATATCTTGTGGTACAAGGACATGTGAGGGATCCGACAAATATTTTCTTAACATCGAGACATGAAACACCGGGTGAATTTGTGACATTTTCGGGGGAAATGCAAGATGATATGCTACTAGTCCAATCCTCTCAAGTATCTCAAATGGACCTAAATATCGAGGGCTCAACTTTCCTTTCTTTCCGAACCGAAGTACTCCTTTGGTGGGCGACACTTTGAGGAATACCATGTTCCCAACTGAAAATTCCAGCTCCCGTCTTCTATTGTCTGCATAGGGCTTCTGTCTACTTTGGGCAGTAGCCAAATTCTTCCGAGCTATCTTTACTTTCTCGGCTGTCAGTTCCACAATTTCAGGTCCAAGCAGTCTCTTGACTCCAACTTCGTCCCAACAGACCGGTGTTCGACATCTGCAGCCATATAACATCTCATATGGGGCCATACCAATACTGGATTGATAACTATTATTGTAAGCAAACTCGACAAGTGACAAGTATTTATCCCAACTGTTTCCGTAACTTAGCACACAAGCTCTCAGCATATCTTCCAGAATTTGTATCACCCGTTCACTTTGCCCATCTGTTTGAGGGTGGAATGCCGTACTCAAATCAAGTTGAGTTCCCATAGCTTCCTGGAAGCATCGCCAAAATCTTGATGTGAATTGTGGACCTCGATCAGAAACTATCGATGCCGGCACACCATGTAATCTCACAACTTCATCAATATAAATTTGAGCTAGTTTGGCAAAATTATAAGTAGTCTTCACTGGCAAAAAGTGAGCAGATTTACTTAATCTATCAACAATCACCCAATTGGAATCAAATCCACCTGCAGTGCGGGGCAATCCACTAACAAAATCCATAGCAACTCTTTCCCACTTCCATTCTGGGACAGACAAGGCCAGAAGCAACCCTAGTGGTCTTTTATGCTCACCCTTTACTTGTTGGCATATCAAACATTTAGCAATATAATCTGCCACATCCCGCTTCATGTTATTCCACCAATAATGTGTTTTCAAATCGTGATACATCTTGGTGGAACCCTGGTGCAGTGTATATCGAGTCTGATGTGCCTCTTTCAAAAGTTTGCTACAAAGATTACCGACATCAGGGACATACATTCTTGTGCCCAACCTTAGAATACCATCATCCGATACCACAAATCCAGCTAGTCCCCCCCCCCCCCCCCGGCTGGCCTTTTCCTTCCATGATTTTGTTTCCGTGTCATCATTTTGGGCCTTAGCAATTTCCTCAATTAAAACAGGACGCACTTGATAGTGTGCCAATAATACTCCTGATTCAGCTACCTCACATTGCAAGCCTTGGTCCAACAACTCATGCCAAGCTCCAACTGAGGGTCTTCTGGCCACACTAAGATGCGTTAAACTACCAAAAGATTTCCGGCTTAATGCATCCGCTACAACATTTGCTTTTCCGGGATGATACTTGATAACGTAATCATAATCCTTGAGCAACTCTACCCATCTCCGTTGCTCCATTATGTATTTCAAACTTTTGTGGTCCGTGTAAATCTCACAAGGTTCCCCATACAAATAATGTCTCCAGATTTTCAAAGCAAACACCACTGCTGCCATCTCAAGGTCCTGCACCGGGTAATTCTCCTCATTCTTTTTAGTTTTCGGGATGCATAGGCAATCACCTTGCCATCCTGCATCAAAACGCAGCCCAAACCAATCCTTGATGCATCACAATAAACAGTATACACACCATTCTCTTTTGGCAATACAAGTATTGGTGCAGTGGTTAACCTATTTTTCAGCTCCTGGAAGCTAGCCTCACAAGCATCAATCCACACAAACTGTTTCTTCTTTTGGGTCAACCCACACAATGGAGCAGCAATAGAGGAGAAGTCCTCAACAAAACGATGGTAATAGCCTGCCAACCCAAGAAAACTCTGTACTTCAGTCACATTGGTCGGCCTCGGCCACTTCACAATTGCCTCCACCTTCTGCGGGTCTACTTCAATACCCTTAGCCGATATTACATAGCCTAGAAATGATACTCTTTCCAACCAGAACTCGCACTTGGAAAATTTTGCAAACAATTTCTCTTTCCATAGAATCTGCAACACAATTCCCAAATGCACCTCATGCTCCTCTTTAGTTTTAGAGTACACCAACACATCGTCAATAAAAACAATCACAAACTTGTCAAGGTATTGCTTGAACACCCGATTCATCAAGTCCATAAACACTGCAGGTGCATTCGTAAGTCCGAATGGCATCACCAAAAACTCATAGTACCCATACCTTGTCCGGAAAGCTGTTATCCGCACATCTTCCTCCTTAATCTTCAACTGATGGTAACCTGACCTCCAATCAATCTTTGAAAAGTACTTTGCCCCCTACAATTGATCAAATAAATCATCGATGCGGGGCAATGGATACTTATTCCGCACTGTCTGCTTGTTCAATTGCCGATAATCAACACACATTCTCATCGAACCATCTTTCTTTTTGACAAACAATACTGGAGCTCCCCACGAGGACACACTAGGTCTGATAAATCCCTTGTCCAACAAATCTTGTAGCTGAGTTTTCAACTCTTTCAATTCTGTAGGGGCCATTCGATAGGGTGTAATTGACACGGGTTCTGCCCCAGACACAAGTTCAATGCCAAACTCAATCTCACGTTCTGGTGGTAATCCCGACAACTCATCAGGGAAAACATCAAGGAACTCATTAACAACAGGAACTTGATCCATTGAAACTTTTGGCTCACCTATACTTTGTACTGATGCCAAATATAAACAATCGGTTTGTCGTGCAACTCGAGCTGCTTTCACCGCATAAATTATTTGGGGTTGAGAAGAAACAAACTTCCCTTGAAAACTAAATTCTGCCTCCCCAACAGGCTGAAACTTCACCCATTTATTAGCACAATCAACACGAGCACCATACTGAGACAACCAATCCATGCCTAAGATCACATCAAAGTCTGCCATCGGCAGCAACAACAAATCTATCGGCAAGTGATGGTCCATCACACAAATATCACACCCCCGATACACTCTTTCTACATAGACACGCTCTTCAAGAGGCGTGTACACAGCCAACGGACTTCCGAGACTAACAGGTATCTCCTTAAAGTACTTAGCAAAATGAGAGTTAACAAAGGAGTGCGTACACCCCGTATCAATTAAACATAATGCAGGGCACAAATTAACTTTCAGTATACCTATCACAACAGTGTTGGAGGCTTTTGCATCCTCCTGAGTCAAGCAAAATACTCTAGCATGTCCTTGGCCGGGTTGATAGTTGTTGCCTCTACTTGCATCTCCTCGACTAGTACTTCCCCTGCCTCGGAAGGAAGACTGGCTATCTGTCCGCTGTGACCTTGGTGGTGGTGATGCTACACTGGATGCCATAGATGATTGTCCAACGGAACACTCCTTGGCTATATGCCCAGCCTGCCCACATATGTAACACAAATTTTGTCCCACCGGGCATTCCCGTGACATATGTCCAAACTTACCACACCTGAAGCATAAACTATTGGGCCTCATTTGTATACTTTGAGTACCCTGAAATTGGCTAGTTACAGGTCTCATCGAACTCCCCCCAAAGCTTGGGACACCATAACTAGGACTACCCCTGAAATGAGCCCTAGGGTGGTTAACCCACAATCCTGTCTTCCCACGCCCACGAAATTGGCTTGAACCAGTAGTAAAACTCTGTTGGTTTTAGGTATTATCTTGCCTCATCCTCTTGACACTTACCTCACCTCTTTCAGCTTGAGTCTTCATCTCAATTGCCCGAGCTTTGTCTACTGCTTCAGCATAGGAGCTAAATGGTATAGCCACTAATGAGTTATAAATATAACCCTTCAGTCCTCCAATGAACCTTTTGATCTTCCTCTGCTGATCTGGAATCAAATGCAAGGCATACTTAGACAGGTTTGTGAACTTGGACTCATACTCTCCCACTGTCATATCTCCTTGCCTTAGGAGTTCAAATTCCACAGCTTTTTGATCCCTAACACTCTCAGGCAGGAATCGTTCAAGAAATGCGGCACGGAACTCAGTCCAGGTCCACGGGGCGGCATCAGGCATCCTCTCCCTCATTTTGGCATCATACCAATTGTTAGCTTCATCACCCTTTAGCCGGAAAGCAGCAAGATCAACTGCTCGATGGTCTGTGCATTCCATCACTCGGCAACATTTCCACACATCATCCAAAAATCTTTGTGGATCTTCATTTTCAGCTCCAGAAAATGTTGGGGGGTCAAGTATCACAAATGTCACCAAAGTTGATTTCCCGCTGTGTTCTCGTTTTACCGGGTCCTCTCTACTTTTTCGATCAGCAGCAATCGCTTCCGCGACGGTCTCAACTGCCCTGTTAACCCCATGCAAGCCAGCCTTCAGCACCTCCAAAGGCATCTCATGGGAGGCATCTGAATACTCTATTTCCCTGGGCAACTTATCACCAGCATCCCCCGGGACATAAGTCTCATCAGCCCCATCCTCGGCATCCTGAACGGATTTCACATCCGGGGCGGCAACATCAGTAAACACTTCCTTTCCCAACTTCCTTTTTGTCGGCTTACCTGCACACATTGCACAAGAAAACCAACATATACAAGTCAGCTCTCACCATCCCATGGTCTCTAATGATGGGTAACAGCCTACGGAAGCACATCAACCCTATGCCCCTTAACATATAACCATGCTCCGCTACCAAGTTTGTCACGCCCCGTCAAACGTGACCGGCCAGGCACCCAATCACTCAATTAACACCCCCATGCAACCAAAAACCCTCTTACAACCTAAACACATAGCATCACAGCCTTTGGCTTCCCACAAAACTGAATTGGTGCACTGTCCAAACTCACAGCACACCTAGTAAGTCAATTCATACCAAAACCACTAAGAAATCCAACTCAGATCACTTACCCCCTTCCTTTGTGTGCTTACTGCTTGAGAGAACCCTGAAGATGGCCAAGTATTTTCTCCCTTAGTGCCTATCACGTTTCTGGGCTGAAATGGGGCTTGAGGTGCTTGCTTGACTACTTAAACTCAAGCTAGCAGCTCGGTCAGCAGCCACTTGCAGCCCCCTTCTCCCCAAAATCTACCGCCTTGCTCAAACTCCTCTCCACCACCTACTTAAATTCCAACCTATCAACTTAATCCAACATACCCCCCCTCCCCCCCATACTTAGCCCTCAATCAGTTTTCTCAAGCAATCAGCACACACTAACCCGTGATTAAGACTAATTACAAACTAATTAATCAAACCGAGCCAATGCTAGCCAATAGAAACCATAGGTGTTAGAACTCATGGTTCATTACAGGTTTTGATAATTGACAAACCAATTCCAGATCATGACAAAGATGAAGCAAAAAGAATGAAGCAAAAAGAAATGAAGTCAAACCAATCCTCAAGCAAAAGAAACCACTCAAGAGCAAAGGATGAAAGTGAAAGAGCACAGAGAATTGAAGAGCCAAGAAAGAAGAGTTAGATTCATAACTTGTACAAGGTATAACACTCAACTCTTCTAGGACATTGGCTCAAAATAAGATAAAATTTGCTCATGCATCACATAAACATATTTCAAACATCAAACTGTTTTTCTGTGTCAATAACATCGATGTTATGTTTTAAAACATCGATGTTCTGCCTTCCAACTAATTTTCAAAACAGGCAGTAGGCAAATAACATCGATGTTGGAATCCATAACATCGATGTTGTAATGACCGTTGCTTTTAAAATTAGTCATAACATCGATGTTCCCATTTGTAACATCGATGTTCTTTCTGGTCATTCATAAAAGTGTTTTTGCCGAGCCAAAATAACATCGATGTTACCATCTAAACATCGATGTTCCTGCCTTCAAAGAATTTTCCAAAAATTGGCAGTAGGCAAATAACATCTGAAACACCCGTGTCCCAATTTAACAATAAAATATCAAAACTTAAGGAAATTACCAAAATGCCCTTGAAACCCGGGACACAAAAATCGATATCAAAAACATTATCCAAAATCCTCAATAAAAAGAGATGTCATAACAACATAGTCAACCGGCTTAGCAAGCCTCAAATCAACCCGGCATCCTGCCGAAATATCATCAAGACATAAACCCGGCAACCCGCCGATAATGTAAACCAAAATCAATAGACATCTCTATAAAGATCCAAAGCAGCGGAAGAAATAAATGGAATAAAAATATGAGAAACAAAATAGTATGCATGCCGACACTATGGATCCAACCGGGAGAACAAGCACGGCTACCTGCTGGGATGTCCACGTCCGTACTCCGGGA